>PVKS010042606.1:0-15335 GCA_004027875.1 Aplodontia rufa | reverse complement strand
TCATCAAAGTAAAATATCAATAAATCTCTAACCTAAACAACACTATCAATCAATTTGACTTAATAGACATTTACAGAATATTCCATTCCAAATTGTCTGAGTTTACTTTCTTCTCAGCAGCTCACAGATCCTTCTCCAAAATAGATCACATCCTAGTCCACAGAAGAAATCTTAGCAAATACAAAAATGTTGACATAATTGCATGTATTCCATCATGCAACAATGGTATGATCTTAGGAATTAAGGGCAAAAAAAAATAGAAAGTACATAAATACTTGGAGATCGAATAATACTTCTTAAATGAAGAATGGATCAATGATGAAATAACAAATAAATACTTGGAAATGAATGAGAATGATGATACAACATATAAAAATCTCTGAGATAGTATGAAAGCATTCTTAAAAGGTATATTAATACCACTGAGTACCTTCATCAAAAAATAGGAAAGAGACCAAATAAATTTTTTCTCCAACTCAAATCCTTAGAAAAAGAGGAACAATCCAATTCCAAATCCAACAGAAGGCAGTAATAATAAAGATCAGAGCTAAAATCAATGAAACCGAGAAGAAAAAAACATAAAAATGAACAAATCAAAGAGCTGGTTATTTGAAAAATAAATAAAAAACAGACCCCCTAGCCAACTTTATAAGATGAAAGAATGAAGTAAAGCAAATCAACAAAATCAAAGATGAAAATGGAGATATCACCATGACTTACTAAGATCCAGAGAATTGTCAGATCTTATTTTGAAAAACTGTACTATTTCAAGTTTAGTAACTTGGAAGACATGGACAAATACCTAGCCATATACAATATCCACAAATTAACACAGGGGGACTTTGAAAATCTAAACAAACCAAATTCAGATAGCAAAATTGAATCAGTAATCAAAGGCCTTCCAAAAAATAAGGCCCAGGATGTGATTGATTTTCAGCAGAGTTCTACCAGAACTTTATAGAAGAATTAACACCTTGTTTTATTAAGGTATTACATGAAATTAAAAGGAACAGAACCCTACCAAATACTCTTTATTCAGAAATTATAACCCTGATACCAAAACCCAATAAAGACACTTCAACAAAAAAAAAATTACAGATGAATTTCCCTAATGAACATACATGCAAAAATCCTTTTAAATCTCTAGCAAATTACATCTAGAAACATCAACAATAATACATTATGACTAAGTAGGTTTCATTCCAGGAGCACAAGGCTAGTTCAAAATATGCATATCAATAAATGTGATTCACCATTTAAACAGAATTAAACACAAAAAACATATGATCATCTCAATTGATGAAGAAAAGTCTTTTTATAAAATTCAACAACCATTTATGCTCAAAACTCTGGAGAATATAGGAAAAAAGAAAAATAATTTTGTAAGAGACATCTATGACAAACCCATGGCCAACATTACACTTAATGGTGAAAAACTGAAACCAATCCCACTAAATTCAAGCACAAGACAAGGCTGTCCACATTCATCACTCTTATTCAATATAGTCTTTGGAACCCTAGCCAGAGTTTTCAGAGAAGAGAAGAAAATCAAAGAATTCAAATAGGAAAAGAGGAAGTCAAGTTATCTTTATTTGCTGATAACAAGATCCTAAATAATGCAGACTCAAAAACCTCTATCAGAAGACTACTAGAGCTTATAAATGAATTTACCAAAGTGGCTGGATAAAAGACCAACATTCAAAAATCCATAATTTTCCTATATTCCAGCAGTGATTCTGACAAAGAAGAAATCCAGAAATCTGTCTGATTCACAATAACTTCAAAAAGAATAGAATACTTGGGTATTAATCTAACAAAGGACATGAACAATTAAAATTGTCAAACGTTAAAGAAAGAAAATGAAGAACACCTGAGAACATGGAAAAATATTCCATGTTCTTGTTTAGTCACAATGTATATAATTAAAATGGCCATGCTGCTGAATGCCTTGTACAGATTCAATGCATTCCCCATCAAAATACCAATGTCACTCTTTGTGTATATAGAAAAAGCAATTCTCAAATACATTTGGAATAATACGAAACCCAGAAAAGCCAAAACATTACTATGCAAAAAAGAGGAAGCAAGAGATATCACAATATCTGACTTTAAACTATATTATAGGGCTATAGTAACAAAAATAGCATGGTAGTGGTAACAAAACAGACATGAAGATCAATAAAACCGAATAAAAGATACTGAGACAAATCCACAAATCTTTAACCATTGATATTTGAATAAGGGGGCAAAAATATAATGTGGAGGAAAGACAGCCTGTTCAAAAAATGGTTCTGTATGCAGACAACTAAAACTAGATCCATACATTTCACCCTGCACACAATTCAAATGAAAATGGATCAAAGAATTATAAATCAACCCAAAAAATATAAAACTGCTAGAAGACAAAAATAGGATCAACAATCCATGATAGCTAGTATGCCCTTTGCTCAAGAATGAAAGCCAAGAATAAATGAGTGGGATGTCATTAATTTGAAAATCTTCTGCTCAGCTAAAGATTCATTCAAAAGTATCAAGGGAGAACATATAGAATGGGAGAAAATCATTGTATGCTATGCCTCTGACAGGGGACTAATATCCAGAGTATACAAAGAGTTCAAAAAACTGAACACCAAAAATACAAATAATCCAATCTGTCCGGTCCCAGCCGGCAGGAACCAGACAGTTCTCATTCGGCGGCTGACTGGGAATGAAGTAGACCCAAAGGCCCTGAGTCCTCCAAGCACTTTATTTCTCCCTTTACTGTGGCTAAAGGCCTCCAAGTGCTTCCCACCTTCCCTCTCTTAGAGGCAAGGCCCTGAAAACATTCTTTTTAGAGTCAAGGCTATTCACATTTAGAGTCCCTGTTTCTACTGCTGTACTAGAGTCCCTATTTCTGGGGCCGGGGCTACTACCTGCATCTTCTACTGCTGCTGATCTCTCCGCCGTCTCTGCTGCTGCTGCTTCTTCTTTGCTGTTTCTTCTGCTTCTACCATGCTGCTTCTATGCTTCTCTCCTGACTAGTCGCTACTCTATTTATCCATTACAATAACCAATAGGGGTACAGTGCAAACACGTTTATACAATTATAACAAATGTGTGGCCTAATAGTTTAGTCATGCAGTCAGGCATTACATCACTAAGGAAAATACAAGCCGGCTGGGACAGAGTTCTTTACCATCAAATCTTTTACAAGCCAGCTGGGCCTCATGTTGGGGTCCAGTCTCCAACACCAATCAATAAATGGAGTAGGGAATAGAATAGAAACTTATCAACAGAGGAAGGCCATAATGCTAATAAACATATGAGAAACAGTTCAATATCATTAGCAAACAGAGAAATACATATTAAAATTTCACTGAGATTCTACCACACTTCAAAGTGGTAAAAATGAAGAATATAAATAATAACAAATGCTAAAATGGTGAAGGTATTGGGGAAAGAAAGGAACACTGACACACTGCTGATGGGACTATGACCTTATAGAGCCACTCTGTAAAGCAGTGTAGAAATTCCTTAAAAAACTAGGGATAAAATACCTTACAACCCAAGTATCCAACTCCTGGGTATTTTTCCAAAAGAGCTAAATCAGCATACTACAGAGAAACAGCTATGTGAATGTTTATAGCAGCTCAATTTACAATAGCTAAACTATGGAAACTACCCAGATGCCCCTCACAGGATGAATGGATTCAAAACTTGTAGTGTACAATGGAATTCTACTCCACTATTAGAAAGAGCAACATCATTCCTTTTGCAGACAATGGATGGAAAGGGAAAAAATTATGCTGATTGAATATCCCAGACTCTTAAGGACCAAATGTTCTCTCTCATTTATGGAAATTAGTGTCAGACCACAAAGACATTTTATTAGTCACAAGATGTAATAAAAACACTAGCCAGCAAAATTTCCTGTCCTCAGTCTAGTAGAAGAAAAAAACATGAATGAAATCCACCAATCTCCAAAAGTTAAGCAAGTGTTATTATCAGGAAATTTATGTCAGTATCAATTCTTACCTTTTGTGAATTATGTTTGCTTACTACCAATAAAAGTCACATTTAGCTTTAGAACAAATTGTTTTGTAACCTACAAATTGTGAGAAGTAGTATAGAGCAAAGTGGGAAAGGTTCGTCAGGACACAACACCAAATTTGCATTCTAGAAAAGCTATGATTAAGTAAAGAATCAGAACTTATTAATACTTCAGAATGAAGCAGTCATCTGAACATGATGTTCTAGTTTCTGACAAGAGTAATATTCCATGATATTGTGCAAAAGTTTAGTACAGCTTTGACAACTTCTAGTCAGTCTTAACATCTATCACATTAGCTTTTGGTCTCATGGTTAATTTAAATGGCAAAAAAGAAAATTATGTATTGCTGCTTGAAGAAACCATCACAAATACAAATACTTAAAATTATAGACATTTATTTTTCTCACTTTTCCTTTGTGTATGTTAACAATGAAGTAATGTCACAGAGTTAGCAGAGCCACACTCCTTCCAGAGGCTGTAGGAAAGAATCATTGATCATTTTATAGTTATAAAATTCTCTCCTCTCTTTGTTTGATGTAGCCCTTAAAAAGTAGTAGAAAAGTCCCACTTGTGCAGAACATGATGTACACCTACTGCTACCCACAAACTTCATGTGATCTAGTTTCTACAGCTATGGGGTGGCACCTACCCAGTGAGCTTGTTCTTGCATGTAGTGTTTGCAAGAATTTCAGGAAATATATCTCTAAGCACAGAAAAAAATGAAAATAAAACAGTGGATCCTGTGCCTGCAAATGAATTAAGACAGGTGAAAATCCACAAAAGAATGGAATAAGGAGAGAGCTGCACAGTGCACTTCCTATAAAATTCTTGTCAGAAAACTCACAGGTTACCAAACAAATAAGCTCTTCGGAAAGAGTCAAACCAAGAACTGGAGGAAAGAACATGGCTCCAAGGTCAGAAAGCAGGTATATCCTTTTTTTGACTAGAGTCCCAGTAACTTTCCCAGTGTGTGTAGCCTTAGATCACCCCAATTGCTATTGTCTTCTTCCTTTGTGCATGTGCACATGACAATGTTATTTACCTAATACCACTGCACTTCAGTTATCTGCTTGTGTTACTCCCTCCTTCCCAAGATTCCATCCTATAATTCTGTAAGGCTTAATGTAGTAAATTATCCTGTTGTTATTGTACCTTCAAGTCTTTATGTAGGATCTAAAGTGGGAAAATTTGCTTTTAGTGCACCTTTCTAGTAAAAGGCTTATTGTTCAAAATGCATGAGGTACCATACATTTCTTTGGGGGAAAAACATCCCAACAGAGTAAAGGCTAGATGAGAGATTTCAGAAGCTTTTCAAAAAGAGGAAATATTCAAATGACAAATAAATATATGAATAGATTATAAAGCAAAGCTATTTAACAAAGTCAAAATTCTCCTCTTTTGTATTATTTAGTAAGAGTTAAGAGTTTGCTTGTTCTGTTTTAAAGTAATAGTTTTCATTTTTTCTTTTTATTTAAAGGTAGCATTAAGATACATTTCAAAATAATTAAAAATAAAACTTTGTACAATTTGAAAAATAAAAACTGTAGTTTTCACTAGGGAAAATAGAGGGGACAGTAAAAGGAAAAGGTCTTGGAGGGGTTCTCAGAGCATCACAGTGTTCTAATTCTTGGTGTAGGCAGTAGATACATGATGTACTCTCTTTAGCATATTTCAAGAAGTTATATACTTTTGATGTTTGTTTTGTACTATTTTGCTCAATAATATCATATCTATTAAAGGAAAGTTTGTGAGAAAGTGTAGAAAAGAGGGATTTAAAAGGGCACCAGGGAACATTTATTAGTAATGGATACGTTAATTTTGTTGATTATCCTGCTGGTTTAAGGAAGCACACATAAGTCAAAACATAAAAGTATATACTTTAATGTATACAATTTTATAATATAAAAGTAGAGAAAAATATAAGGAAATGAGCAAAATTGAAAGGGAGTGAAAATAAACATGCTCAGAGTCACCAATATCAAATATTGGTACTTTGAAAAAACAAATGAAACTGAAAGAGCACTGGTAATTTTAAAAATAAAATGAATGTTACTTATATATTATATAATTATATAATTAAACATGTACATACATATACAATGACAATGATGTCTCAGTTTTGGGATACATTCTGTCATTTGGTAAAAATCATAGAGTATAATTACAAAAATCTAAATGATACAGACTACTACATACCTAGGCTATGTGTTATAGCCATCATTGTACTTGACGTCTATCAATGACTAAAACATCATTAAGCCAAAAACAACTGTATGATATTGTCGTTGTTGCCTCGACCGGCGAAGTGGCAATAACGACATGTACACTTTTGTTGCTTGTGGAGATCTCTTGTACTTTATTCAGGAAGTTACACTACTTATATAGTAAAAGTGAACCAATACGTAGGCTGTTGCTATGAGGAAGAAAACTCTGCTGCGGGCTCCTAATGGTTGTCCCTAGGTGGTCAGATGTTGCAAGCACAAGAACCAGGAACAGCAAGAGGTCAGCTGACTTGGTTGGGCCAGCTGCCAGCCGCCATCTTAAAGCTGTCTGTGTGGCGTAGGCCTCGGGTACCACCCACCACATGATATGAAGTTATAGCAATCTCATAATAACCTCATAAAAATAAAACAATGATGGAACTAAAGACAAACATCCTTAATAAGTCTCTTGGTATTTGGACAATGATAAATGATAAAGATTACAGTGCAGAGAAGAAGAAAGATTATATTTCTTCAAAGAAAGCTGCTGGGATAATGGAACATCTGTATGATAAAAATACTGTTGTTCTCTTACCTGTTACCATGTAATAACTCATTTTCAGACACTAAAAAACTTTTTAAATTTAAAAGAAAATATGAAGCATTCAAAGTTGAGGTAAAAAAGGGAAGGATATGGTGCATGTGGTGGTGCAAAACCTGAATCATCAGGTACTGTTGGAGGCTAAGGCAGGAGGATCACAGTTGTGAGGGCAGTCCTATCACTTGAACAAGACCCTGTCTTGAAATGAAATTTAAAAAAGGGCTAAGAATGTTCCTCAGTGATAGGACATCCTGGCTTTAATCACCAGTATAAGAGGGACAAAGAATAAAAAGTAGTTCTTTTTATGTCAAAGATACACTAAGAATAATAAATATCATAAAACACCATTCTATACATACTGCATGTATATATGCCATGTAAATATATGTGGTATTTCACCTGTAAACATGTTTAAAAACAACATATATAGAACTTAAGAGAAAATAAAAATGCACACAAGGTTCAATTACAGATCCCATGTGTGTAATGATAAAATGCATCATTATAAAAAGATAACCATTTCCCCCAAATTAATCTATAATATCATTCCATCAGAATTATTATGTACATCTATGAACATATCATAGTAAGTTCCAAATTTGTTAATCTATAAAGCCACAGCTGAGTGGCTAAGGAGGGAACCGGAGCTGGCAGATATAGACTCTGGATCATCTATGGAATCTGCAATCCTGAACCCTCCACTGGGGAGTGCCCCCTCAGTCCCACTGGCCTGTGAAGTGGAGAGCACATCTGCACAGCCTCACTCCAGAGATGACCCAGAGTCCTCATCTGCCAGCTCCAGTTCTCTCCATAGTCCCTTTGTTGTTCCATCAGGCTCCCACCCTAGACTCCAGATGTCATTGCACACTCACCATTTCCTAGAGTTGTAGAACAGGACAGCCTGTTCAACAAATGGTGCTTGACAAACTGGACAGTCATGTAGACAACTGAAACTGGATGCTTACCTCTCACCCTGCACAAGAAGGAAATCAAAATGGTTCAAGGATCTGGAAATTAAACCAGCAACTATAAAATTGCTGGAAGAAAAAATATGATCAACACTACATGACATAGGTATCAGCATCACTTTCCTTAAGACTGTCATAGTGCAAGAATTAAAGCCAAGAAAAAATGAATGGGTTGCCATTAAACTAAAAACCTTCTGCACAGCTAAAGAATTAGGCAAGACTGTCAAGAGAAAACGAACAGAACAGGAGAAAATCTTTTCCTGCTACACCTCAGACATATGGCTAATAACCAGAATATCCAAAGAACTCAAAAAACTGAATACCAAAACCACAAATAATCCAATCAATAAATGGGCTAAGGAGCTAAATAGTAATTTCTCAATAGAGGAAGTCCAAAAAGCCTATAAATATATGAAAAAATGCTCTATATCACTAGCAATCAGAGAAATGCAAATAAAAACTTCATTGAGATTCCACCTCACTCCTGTCAGAGTGGCAAACTGAAGAAGATGACCAATGATAGATGCTGGAGGAGTTGTAGGAAGATAGGAACACTTTTACATAGTTGGTGGGACTGCAAGCTTGTAGAGTCACTCTGCAAAGCATTGTGGAGACTCCTCAAAACACAATGGCTGGAACCAATTTATTATCTATCCCACTCCTTAGTATTTTACCAAAAGAGCTAGAACTGGCATACTACACAGATGCAGCTTCATCAATGTTTATAGCATCTCAATTTATTATAGCTTAGCTATGGAACCAACCTGGATGCCCCTCACTGGACGAGTGGATTCAAAAACTGTGGTACATACATACAATGGAGTTCTACTCCTCTATTAGAGAGAATGATATCATGGCATTTGCAGCCAAATGGATGGAGAAGGAAATAATTATGCTGAGTGAAATATCCTAAACTCATAGACACTAGTCCCAAATGCTTTCTCTCATTTGTAGAAGCTAGAACACAATCAGAAACAGACTAATTGTTGGCTAAGCTAATAATAAACTTAACATGGGTGAATTTTTACGTGAGCAGGGGGAATATGGCTGTGACATGGCTATGTCATTGCTATGACAATAGGGGATGAAGGGAGGGTAGCTGGGAGTGGGGGAAGGAAGAGAAGAGTTATCAAGGCAGCTGTAGGGAGGTAGTATTGGGGTATCAACCCAGTGGGAACCTCTGACTTCCATGACAAGTCCAACTAATATGGTGGCAAAGTAGGTGTAAACTTGGGATTGGGAGGAACCCAAAGGGGTGAGGCCATGGAATGGCATCAGCCTTGGCTTGCTCTGTTATTATGCATGTCTTCATCATTGTATGACAATGATTCTCTCCTAAATGTAAGACTATCTTGAAAAAATAAATAAATAAAAATCTACAGTGAACAACCTTCTGAGAAAAATAAAAAATAAATAAATAAGTGAGCAAAAGAACTAAGCATACACTTCTCAAATGAGGAAACAAATCATCTATAAATATATGAATAATGCTCAACATCTGTAACAATTATAATTACATTGCAATGTCACCTCACTCCACTTTGAATGGCAATAATCACCAATTGCTTTAGATTGGACAGGACTTCAGACCCTGATCTCTAAGTCTTAGCCAAGTGAGCCTTCTTTTCAGTGAAGGAAAATGATATCCAACTTAGGAATAAATAAGCCACAATGACAGTTTTTTGGTTGAGATTTCCTTTCATTTTTGAAGGTCTGGAAACTAAGCTCCTAATCCTCAAGCTGCACTCATTAATTTTTCATCTGGCATTACTTTTCTCCCACCACTTAAGTGTGTATATGGTGCTGAGGTTCAAGCCCATATCCTTTCACAAACAGGTTATTACCATAATCATGAAACCATATCTGTACCCTCCATATTGTTTTTAATATATTACATTTTAAGACTAATGTTTCCTGTACTGGGAATGAAATTGGGGGCATTTAACCACTGAGACAAATTCCAAGTTCTCTTTGCTTTTTTATTTTGACACAGGGTCACACCAAAATGCTTAGGGCCTCACTAAATTGCTGAGGCTCGCTTTGAATTTGTAATCCTCCAGTTTCAGCCTCTCAAGTCTCTGGGATTACAGCCTGCACTATCATACCTGGCTAAGACTTTGGTTCACGTAAATTTTTTTACATAAACCAAAATTTAAATTTGCAATCATTTGAATTGTACTATTCACAGTCATCAACAACTTTCGCAAAAGTGCGCTGTCACCATCTCTATTTTCAGCACAAACTGTGTAAGGGCATAATCCAGATACAGAAGAAGTGATAAAATGAAAGCCAGCACAGATAGAGACTTTTCTGTTAATAGATCCAGTAGTCATAGAAGTAGAGCTAGTGCTCAATCATTTCTAGCTGCAAATCAGAAGCTAGAGAGAGCTGTGAAGCAGCAGCAGCAATAGAGAAACCATGACAGCAAAGGATCAATTTTTCCTCATCTGAGCTGTAGTTATTTCTGCATCTGTGCACCCCTATAAGAATGAGCTCCATTTACACACCAAGTCTAGTATGAGGCATATCAGCTTCAATGGAGCTTGAGCCAGTTATGCAACTACACAGTATCCGTACATGTAAAGTATCCATCCAATCATGCAGTTAAGCTAGCTCTAGGAATCATTTAATGTCAGCTCCTGGGAGTCATCAAGTGCCAGTTCTAGTCACAGAGCAGTCATTTTCATCCTAAGGTGGTACCTTTTTTTTAATTATTTATGATATTTCTGCTGTGTATATTAAGTACACGGGTCAAAAGGATAGGATTTAGAAATTTTAGGTTGTGCGATTCAGGGGCATTGAATCTACTCACAGTGCCAAGTAGCCATCACCACTGTTTGGGGAACATCTAATCACTACAAAGTGATAATTTGCTACCATTAGGTGGTCACAACCAATACTGCAAAAACCACCCTAAAAATATTAATTTCCTCCCTGCCTCTGTATTTCCCTACCTTACCTATGAATCCCTCATGAGTATATCTGACTATACACATGTTCTTCACCTCAGCACTGAAGTCAGTTGACATGCAGACAGGTTGTGTCATGGACTCTGTAATGAACTATGGCATTATCCTAAATAGGATACCAGTCGTCACATCTGCTCCCTGGGGATTATTCCAACTCTTCTTTTGAGAATGCCATCAATTGTATGTGTGTATAAGTCCTTCTGTTATCTGGGAATCCCTAAGGCAAGAGTCAGGTTGCAATAATGCAAAAGTTAAACCAATACAAAGATGGGAAGGTAAAAAGTGGGTCACACTACTCAACAAAAAACTCAGCTGTACAAAGAAATCTAGGAAAAGTCATTTTTCCTCTTTTTCGTCTCAACATGGGAAGGTTGAAATGACAGATTCAGAGTTTATCCCTGTTTAGTATACATTTTCAATATTTCCCATGAGATTTAGAAATAGCCTAGCTGCTATTACACATGCCTATAGTAGAAGAGTAAGGTTTGGAAAGGATTTAATCCCCCTGATTAAACCAAGGTGATTTGACATTACCAAGGGCATTTGCTCCGCTGTCCCCAGCATGCACCTGCAACAGGGCCTTTCTCCAGGGTCTGAATAACTGGGGGCTAACCAAGTAACACTGAAGCATGTGAGGCTAACCAGGCAACTCCTGTTCACATACCATCACAGGGCACATCAGGCTCCATTTTCACCTCTACCTCTTCTGCTGCTGGACATACACCTGCTATAAAAGAGATGGCTCTGTGGGACAGATAACCAGTGTTTTTATCTTGCTGCAGGGGAATAAGAAGATGCAGTGGCCTCAAACAAGGATTGCTGCCAAAGTACTGGGAACCCTGACTGTCACAAGCTCTACCCTCTTAAAGATCTATTAGACCTTTATGATTTAGGTAGCTACAATCTGTGTCCACAGGAATCCAGGGAACACACATATGCAGAGTTATAACTGTTCAAAGCTGATGCTACTAGATGGCTTCTAGACTTGAACTTAGAGCCTGGGACAGGAACTCACACTTCCACTTCTATGACAATCTCAGGGGGGTCAGCCATTGTATCAAAAGTAGGGACATTGTTGATATTTCCAGTGTGTCCATGGCTGATTTGTCCAGTTCTCTGGCACATTATATCAATATGTACTTTATTAAGAATTACCTTATGACAATCAGGTTTACTGCACACCCTTACCTTCAAAACACTTCCATCTCACTTCATGACTTCCCTGCCCTAGATCCATCTTCTGTGTATGCTAGGAGATGTTTGGATTCAGCTCCTCCTCCATAGATTCCATTGGCTTCTGGGTACTACAGTCAAGGTTCCTTACAGCTGCCCTCATTTCAGAAGGTACTCAATGCTGTCCTCACTGTGTGTGACCATGGGAGAAGCAGGACAACATTTAGACAGCATCCTGCCAAAATGGGAAGCAGGAGTATTCTCTTGGTCCCCACAGTCACACCTCTGTGTGTTCACATGCAGTACCCTACTGAGAAGGGCCAGAGAGATGGGATCTCCTGTGAAGACAAACCATCGACTGCCTTGTTTCTCTTTGAGCTCTTCCAGAAAAATCATCAGAGGAATCAGGGTCAAGGGCTGACCCAGGATTTCCATGTAAGCATGAGTTCCACTCTCCACTAATTAGTGAGACTTGAGGCTTGACAAATTGGGAGACTGGAGGAGAACTCACATTTTCTAGGGTCTCATGACAAGTGATCAGGCTGAGGCTGGCTCTGGAATGTTGGCACATGGATACCAGTATTCCAAGTTCTGTTTGACCCATAACCAAGGAAATGAGATCACTTCCTTGATTCCCATAATCTGATACTATTCCTCACACAAGAACACCTCATATCCTCCTTTGGAAGATTATTGCTACTTATACCAATGTGCCCTGAGACACTAACCCAAATAAGAACTAGGTACAGCTAGAACCCCTAAATTGGAAGAATAGGGTTGGAATCACATCTGTTCCTTTTTATCAAGGTCTTAGACCTAGATAAGTTATGTTTCTTAGGGCCTACCCAGTCGTCACATCTGCTCCCTGGGGATTATTCCAACTCTTCTTTTGAGAATGCCATCAATTGTATGTGTGTTTAAGTCCTTCTGTTATCTGGGAATCCCTAAGGCAAGAGTCAGGTTGCAATAATGCAAAAGTTAAACCAATACAAAGATGGGAAGGTAAAAAGTGGGTCACACTACTCAACAGAAAACTCAGCTGTACAAAGAAATCTAGGAAAAGTCATTTTTCCTCTTTTTCGTCTCAACATGGGAAGGTTGAAATGACAGATTCAGAGTTTATCCCCTCTTTAGTATACATTTTCAATATTTCCCATGAGATTTAGAAATAGCCTAGCTGCTTTCTCTCAGTATGTAGGGTTCTCACTCTGCAAGGGTTCCTAGGAAGCACAGCCTCCTCTTGTGCATGATTGCAACCCTTCCTCTAGGTGGGTTAGATTCAGTGACTGACTTCTAAGAATGAAGAATTGGAAAAAGTCATGGTTATCACTTCCACGACTGAGTTGTGTGAAACATGAATTCTATCAAAATTATGCACTGAGAAATTCAGGCTATGTGTGTTCCAGAGAAAAGCAATTGGATTTGAACAAACAATCCTCTTCCATACAGTTATGTCCTCACTTTTGCCCAGATGTTTTCTGAGGTATGATTTCATATATCAAAGATTTGGCTCATTCACTACTATGTAGGTTTCTGTCTTATGAATTTTCTGGTGCCTGCTGAGATCAGACTCCTGGTGAAAAGACTTTCAACATTCTTTACATTAAAACATTTTTCTTAAGGCTGGAGCAGTGACTCAGAGTTTTTAGTGCTCACCTCTCATGTTCATTGACATGGTTTCAAACCACAGCACTACACACACACAATGAAGTATCAGAGCAATGAAAACCACATGAAAAACTAAATGAAAACAATTCTCTTTCTTCCTCTTTTTACAAAAAATAAGTTTTTCTGTCCTATGTAAATTCTTAAATACAAAATATGAAAGTCTTTATACAGGTTTTCCCACAGTCATTAGTTCTATATTGATTTTTTTCTATGGGATTACTCTGATGCCCTAGGGTGAGAATTCTGAGAAAATATTACTTTCATATTTATTACATTCATAGTATTTCTCTCCTATGCAGTTTCTTCAATGTATAAGTGATGACTTTTGGCAGAAAATTATTCCCATTCATCATGCTTGCAGGGCTTATTTTCTTTATTAATCTCTGATGCACAGGGATTGTATACTTGTGACAAAATTTTTTCCAAACCACTCCATCATACAAAGATTACCCATGTGAATTTTCAGACACCTAGTAAGACCGGACATGGTTGAAGGCTTTACCACATTGGGTGCATTGATAGTGTTTTCTTCCTGTGTTTTCTTTTTCTATTGTTCCTTCTTTTTTAAGAGAGAGAGGAACAGTGAGATAGAGAAAAAGAGAGAATCCATTTTATTTAGTTTTACATAAGTTGTTTGTTGCTGCAAGACTTTGTTGTGTATGTGGTGCTGGTGTTTGAACCACCATACTTGAGCTGGCCAGGCAAGCACAGTAACCATTAAGCCACTGCTTCAGGCCCCACCACTGTATGTGTTTATGGATGCACTGTGAGTTCTAGTTTTCCCTTGAAGTTTTTTTAAGAAAGCAAATAGTTTCTACATTAGGATCAAAACAGAGAAATTTCTTCCACAGCAGACACAGCTCACACACTTCAGCAAGGAGCTGCTCACCTAACCTGCATGTCCAGATGTCAGGGTTAGAAGTTGTGGACATTTGATATTTGCTTTAACAAATAGAAAAGTGCTCACTCTTTCAGACATCATACTATCTCCAATTTTAGTAAATTTGAAAATTGTCTTAATTGTGCTACAGTTTATAATATGTAAATCTTATTAGAAGATAAGCACTGAACCTATTAAAAGATATAAATTTTGTGGGTTTTCTCAACAGCATCATATTCTGTACATCTTGTAGGCTGTAAACTTACTCTCCCTTTCCTTAAACAGAATGCTTCTCATTATACTTCCCCTTTATCATGAAACGTTTCTACAAAGAGATTTCCATTTGTGGTAAAGGTACAAAAAGAACAGAACTGCATCACCCCACCTCCATGGGAGGGGCAGCTGAGTGCCTGGCAGGAGGCATCAGCGATCTGCCCAACCTCTCCAGGAGAAGGACTATAGTCAGGGGGTATATTGGGTGAAACATCACAAAAAGACAATCCACACCTGACCAGAGGCCAAACGCTGCTCAAGGGGAACTGTAAAAATACCTTAAAGTGTTAGTATTCAGAATTATCAATATAGTGTCACAGCCTTCAGTGCTCCCAACTGCCTATGTGCCCCCTTGATGTTGTCTTGAAACTTGTCTGCTCACAGATGTGACTAAATTATATCACATGCTGAGCTTTCACTTGAGTGTGGCAGTTTTGGCCCAGTAGCAATCAGGATGGGATGTCACAGCCATTGGAGTTGAGGGGTAACTCCATTTGGGAAAGAGTTAGCAATTAGAAATGAAAGCTCACAGGGAGAAGGGTACAGGATAAGAGCACAGTGAGAGGGGACTG
>PVKS010042605.1:0-15340 GCA_004027875.1 Aplodontia rufa | reverse complement strand
CGGGAGGCCGTGCGGCCGCGCCTGGAGCCGTTCCAGGCGGGTCCCCGGGGAGCGGTAGGGCTGCTCCGGGGCCGGGAGCCGGGGCTGCGGAGCGGCCGGCTGCAGGGTGCCCTGTTGTTGCTTGCAGCGCGGAGGCAGCGGAGCAGCGCTCAGGTGATGAGGCACGCGTCGCGCACCCGGCGCAGAAGCCAGCCACCGCCGGACGCCTCCATTGTTTGACCACACCAGGCAGGCCCTGCCCAGACCTACAAATCCAAGAGACATGTCCCTCTGGAACAGAAGGCTGCTTCTTCAGGATCAAAAACGAAGCCTGGTGTGCTGTCTGTGCAAGGAATTTCCAGGAGCAATATTTGCCATACCTGATCCGAGGAGCCTGCCCGCTGTAGAAGCTTCCTGTCAACTGTGCAGGAGGCAGAATGACATACTGATCCTCCCAGGGGAGGCTGCGGGGGCTCTTGACCAACATTGCTCTTTCACCCTTGAGAACAGGGGGCCCGCCGTGCAGTCCTTTTGAAGACGTGAGGAGTACAAGATCCGTCTACAGGAGGAAGATTCCAGAGGCTGAAAAACATACCCACCTTAGTAGTCCTCTGGAATGTTGACGACTCAGGATCTAAGAGAAAGCTCTATGTTAATGAGTGTGGAATTCATGTGAAAGTAAATGTCACTTTACAATCAGTAGTAACACTGAGTGAGGAACACTATGCAGGAAGAAACCTTCCCTAGAAAGACAAGCAGGGAAAAGCTTAGGCCGACCTTAAACTTGCCCAATAGTGCAAGCCTGAGATAGACTGCCAGAATGGCCAGATAAGAGACCTTATGAAGTAGCAGTCCCCTAACTCTAGTAGTTGTAAGGAAATTTTCTCCTCTCAATCACGATACCAAATAGGAAAAATGATCTACAAGTGCCCATGTGTAGGGAATTATTCTCTGAGAGAGCAGATCTCTTCGTGCACCAGAAAATCCACACAGCCGAGAAGCCCCACAAATGTGACAAGTGTGACAAGGGTGTCTTTCACATATCAGAACTTCACATTCACTGGCAAGACCACACAGGAGAGAAGGTCTATAAGTGTGACGATTGTGGTAAGGATTTTAGCATCACCACAAAACTCAATAGGCGTAAGATCCACACAGTGGAGAAGCCCTACAAGTGCTATGAGTGTGGCAAAGCCTTCAATTGCAGCTTCCATCTTCAAATTTACATGCAGGTTCACACAGGTGAGAAACCTTATGTCTGCAGTGAGTATGGAAGGGGCTTCAGTAATAGTTCCAACCTTTGCATGCACTGGAGAGTCCATACTGGAGAGGAACCCTTCAAATGTGAAGAGTGTGGGAAGGCCTTCAGGCACACCTCCAGCCTCTGCATGCATCAGAGAGTGCACACAGGAGAAAAGCCCTATAAATGCCATGAGTGTGGGAAGGCCTTCAGTCAGAGCTCCAGCCTCTGCATCCACCAGAGAGTGCACACTGGGGAGAAACCCCATAGGTGTTTGGGTGTGGGAAGGCCTTCAGTCAGAGCTCTAGCCTCTGTATCCACCAGATAGTGCACACAGGAGAGAAACCTTGTAAATGTGATGAGTGTGAGAGGGCCTTCAGTCAGAGTACCAGCCTCTGCATCCACCAGAGAGTGCACACCAAGGAGAGAAACCATCTCAAAATATCAATTATATAAAACATTTTGCTAAGAGTTAAAAAATCTTAAAACCTGTAAGTGCCACTAGGAAGGAAACCCTATATGTCCTACATTGACCTGAGGAGTATTCACGGCAGTCCCTTGCAGAATGTTCTTTTTGAGGAGGCAGAGGTGAGGTTGAGTTTTGATTCATTAATGCATACCAAGTGTGTCCCACACCTTGACTTTGAATATGGAGTCCCTCTGAGCACGTGCCCAAGATGGCTGGCTGTGTTGTATCCTGAGTATGGATGTTGTGTCCTAGGATTCCGGCACATGCCTCAGTGGTTGAAGTACTGCTCAGAACCCATGAGTGTTGCCAGCCTCGGAGTCACCTGTGTGTGCTGTACTTAGAAGTGATCCCAGTTGCTCCCCTTGGAGCTTGTGCCCCTTCCTTCCTGGACTTAAGCCTACCGGTCAGTGCATTTGAAAGTGGACAGCTCCTGCTAAGGTCGTGTTCTGGTATTTCTGAGCTTGCCACATGACAGCCCCTAAATAGCTTTCCATATATTCTATTATTTCTGAACCCACATTACCTCAAGTCCTCAAAGTACCCGTAACTACCCACCCCTTCCTAGGTGGCATTAAATTTCATTTTAGATTTTAGGAAACTCATAATACCCACTCACTTGGCCTCTCAGAGAAGTCATTGGCAGACACACATGCCCTGGAGCTTTTAGTTTTGTGGATTCTGCTAATCACTGTGTCTCTATGTTAGACTTACTTTCTAGTGGCTGCAGCACTTGATTTTTTTTAATAGCTGAATGTAAATAGAAGGGAGAAAGAAGCAAAGCGAAATGTGAGCTTGTCAACCTCCAGAGGTATCCTGTGGGGAGCTCCTGTAAGCCAGGGAGACCTCAGGACAGGGTACAGTGGGAGAATCACTAAGGCTGTTTGTCACCTTGGGCAATAAAATGTAGGAGTCATCAGGTATCAGGTGCCAGTTCTTTTAGCCATGAATGTCTGTTGTCAATCATGCTTTTCATTCTTCATTCATTGGACAAGTATTTATTGATCACCTGGGTGCC
Organism: Aplodontia rufa; assembly: GCA_004027875.1. Classification (NCBI taxonomy): domain Eukaryota; kingdom Metazoa; phylum Chordata; class Mammalia; order Rodentia; family Aplodontiidae; genus Aplodontia; species Aplodontia rufa. The sequence goes on along the minus strand of PVKS010042605.1, from coordinate 12,637 downwards.
AGGCACTGCTGGGTGCTGGGAATGCCACTGAGTCCGACAGACAAGGTCCCTGCTGTCAGTTCACTTCTGGTGGAGACATGATAAGCAAGTAAACATAAATAATGTAGTCTGAGGTAGAGTAAGTGCAATGAAGAAAATTAACTAGGGTGGTGATGTAGAGTGGTGGAGGGGTGGGGTTGGTGTTAGCTAGCGTCAGGGGAGGCCTTGCTGAGGGCAGCTGGGACCAGGCAGGCAAGGGGGTGCCACTTGGCGCTGCTTGCTCAGCGGACAAAAGGCAGGCGCTGGAGGTAGCAGAGGGACAAGGAGGGATGCTGAGCCCTAGGTGTCCTGACTTTCATAGGCCTGCTTTGTTTTGGTTTTGCTCAATATTAAACTCATATGGAGGAACTCCAGGAATGTTCAGGAGACCACAAGTTCCCAATGACAAGAACTAAACAACCTACATCTACCCTCGTTTCTCTTCTCATTCCTGTTGCTGGTTCCCCACGCAGGCCTTTTGCTCAGGAAGTCTTTGGGGAAACTAAGGCTCTTTGAAGCTCTGAAATGGGTGGTCAGGTTGGTGGTGTCTGTCAGCTGTCTAAGAGGTAGGGAAATGAACTCCAAATAGTCATGGAAATGTTGAAACTGCTTGATTTTCCCTCCATGTTTGAATTAATTTCTTCTGTTGGACTGGAAGGGGTCTTGTATAACTAAGACCTCAATGCATCAAGGAGATTTAAAAGGAGCACACGGTTTAATGGGTGGGACGTGGAGATAGATCTAATCCGATGCCTCTGGCATCAGAGTTGGCTGAGTTGCTTCGCAGACCTTTCCTCCTTTTTTGCAGAGAGGGCTGGTTCAGTTATCTTGAGAAGCCCCTTCCAGGCCTGAAGTCACAACTGCGGTTTACTGTAGTGTCTTATCACTCTTCCATGTCACAGTAACGTGGAGCATTAGAGAAAAGCCTAGACTTTTAGTTGATAGAGAGCCTGTTAAAATATCATTGATAGAATTTTAGTTTTTAGGAAAAATTGGTTTGATTTCTAGTTTTATTACTATTAGGTATGTGAGCTTGGGCAAATCACTTGATCTTTGAGTCTAGTTTCTCAAAAAAATGAGATTAGGCTGAATGATTTCTGAGTTTCCAGCTAGTCCTAGAGTTCTATATTTCTACATAGTTGAATTTTTTTTATCATGCTGTTGCTGGGGAATATGACTAACACTTCTGAAGCTACTAATTTTATATCAAGCTTTAAAGTCCATAGTTGTTATCTTCAGAAAATATTATTTGACCTACAGTATGTCCAAATCAATTTAATAAAATCACTTTATAACAGGAGGAAAAAAAGAAAGATCCTAAGTCATTCACAACATGACCAACACTAAATTAAAATCTAGCAGCATCCTCATTGCTGTACCTTCTAGGGTATGGGAGGTAGAGGTATATAAATAACTCTCCATAATCTTGGGGAGGCTAGAAACATGGCTGCAGTGGATGAGAACTCAGGAAAGTGAGGGAGGCTCTGATCATGACTCTCAGGTGACTTTTCTGGTTCCTGAACTTTGGAGGCAGAAAAAAAATGACTGCAGATATGATTTGCTTTGGTTTCAGTTTTGAAAAAATTTTGGTTCAGTCTTTCTTTAGCCATAGCTCTTCCCACAGTCAAAGTCTTTAAAAAATTCCAGGATAGTATGTGGGAAAATCATGGGCTTTACTATGAGGCAGTTCTTGATTCAAATTGGGATAGAAGCAATGTGATGTAGCAGTTGAAAGCATGGTCTCTGGAGTTATGTTTAGTACTTGGTTTGAATCCTTGTGTTACGATTTTTTAACTGTGATATCTTGGACACTGTTTTCAGTACCTCAGTTTCTTTATTTGTTAAAATAGGGACTATAATAATATCCATCAAATATGGAGGTTGTGATTTAGCAAGAATACATATAACATGCTTATAAGCAGTCCTGGCAAATGATATAATAGTACTGATGATGTTGACAATTATGATGACAATGTCACCTTGGTTAATCACTTATCCTCTCTTAATCCTTCTCTTTCCATCTCTAAGATAATGATAATTAGCCCTTACATGGGGGTTATTGTGATACATTACCAGATTCTCCTCCAATTAAGGATTTTTTTTAAACTGTTGGGAGGGCTAGGGCAGTGGCTCAGCAGTTTACAGCTCTTGCCTGGCATGCACAAGTACAAGAGTTCAAACCCTAGCTCCACATACACAGTGAAGTCTTGAAGTAGCAAAAGCCACATGAAAAAAAATTTTTTTAAAAATTGATTCTCTTTCTCTCTCTCTATCTCACACTGTCTCTCTCTCTTTAAAAAATAAAATAAAAAAAACTGTTGGGAGTGGTTTGGGAAACAATCTTTAGCTATCAATCCTTCAAGAATTGTGGCTATAGAGAAACAGTCCCCCAGGGTCACCACTCTCTTCTCATTCACCTATATCCAATGAGTGATGGAAATTGAAATGTGCAGGCCTAACATTAGTTCAATTTAGGTAACTCTGGGTGACCATCATTGCTCCAGAGATCCAATTGGAGCCAGCCAAAGCTCTTACTGTGCCTACATTATGGCTCCAATACTTCTATCCACATCTTTTTTTTTTCTCCTATCAGTCTTGAGTTCCAAAGGCACTTATTTTTTTTTCATTTGAGATTCATTATATGTGTGTGCGTGTGTGTATATAATCAGTGCATTATATTTTTGTGTAATGGTGGGATTCGTTGTCACATATTCCTATATGCACACAAATCAGCAATACTATTTGTTCAGTGTCCCCCCTACACCCCTCAACATAGCTCCTTCCATCCCTTGATCCCTTACCTTTCTTCTGGGTCCTATATTGTTCCTAAAAAACACCAATACAGTAATGTAATTCTTATACCTATGAAGAACATTGTGTGTGTGTGTGTGTGTGTGTGTGTGTGTGTGTGTATATTTATTTATTTATATATTATACAGTGACATTTATAATTGCTTGAAATGTGCCTTGCTTTATCTCAGTTACAACATTTCCCCTTCTCCTCCCTTCCTATCGTCCCTTATTATTCTTCAAAATATTTGACAATGGGATTAAACATTTACATTTTTGTACAGGTATGCAGCATAGCTTATTCAAATATCTTAGGAATCATTTTGCAATTGTATCTCATAAATATTAACACTTTGCATTTTTGTTCTATGGATCTTATACATGAGCTTGTCTACCTTACTCCCAAGCCTGGGTTTAAGTCTAGTCTCCTCTAATGAGGGATACTATTTGGCCCTTAACTCTCTGGTTTGGCTAAATTCTCTCAGCGTGATTTCTTCCAATGCCATTCATTTACCTTCAACAGATGCAATATCATTGTTTCAAAGCTCTGATTATATATATATATATATATATATATATATATATATATATATATAGCAAAGCTTTTGGATCCATTCATACAGTGAGGGGCATCTAGATTGGCTCCATAATTTAGCTATTGTAAATTGAGCAGCTATGAACATGGATTTTGCTGTGTCACTGTAATGTACTGATTATAACTCCTCTGGGAAAATACCCAGAAGAGGGATAGCTGGATCATATGGTGGATCCAACCCTATTTTTTTAAATTTCTTTTTATTAGATGGATACAGAGATACAATTGAGGGGGAAACATTATCAAACATTCAGAACCAATGTATATACACTTAGTTATCCAGAGCAAATGCCATATCATGGATATCCAGCTTGAGTTCCCCATGTTACTGTTTCCCCAAGAAGAACCCCTGAGTTAAATGGATATCTCTAATGTTTTGAGGAGTCTCCACATTGCTTTCCAGAGAAGCTGGACCAGTCTGCAATTCCACCAACAGTGTGCTAGTGTTCCTATCTCTCCACAACCCCTCCAGCATTTGTTATTATTTATATTTTTCATCTTTGCTAGTCTGACTGGAGTGAGGTGAAATCTAAAGGTAGTTTTGATTTGCATTTCTCTGATTGCTAGTGATTTAGAAAACTTTCTCATATATTCATTGTCTTGCTCAATGCCCTATGTTGAGAAGTTTCTGTTTAGCTCTCTGGCCCATTTACTGATTGGATTGTTTGTGTTTTTGTTATCGAGTTTTTTGAGTTCTTTGTAAACTTTGGATATTAGTCCCCTGTCAGAGGGATCACAGGCCATGATTCTCTCCCATTCTCCAGGTGGTCTCTTGACTGTTTTGACTATTTCCTTGGCTATACAGATACTTTTAAGTTTAATAACATCCCACTCATTGATTCCAGACTATAATTCTTCCACTTCAGGATCCTTGTTTAGGAAGTCATTACCAACTCCCATATGCTGGAGTGTTGCTCCTTGTTTTGTTTTGTTTTGTTTTGTTTCCAGCAAATGTATGGTAGCTGACTTAATTTCTAATTCCTTGATCCATTTAGAATTGATTTTTGTGCACAGTGAGAGATAAGGATCTAATTTCAATTTTCTGCAAGTGGCTGTCCAGTTTGTCCAGCACCAATTTGTTGAATAGACTGTCTCTCCTCCATGTTATATTTTGACCGCCTTTGTCAAAGATCAGATGTTTAAAGATTTGTGGGTTTGTCTCAGAGTCTTGTCTTCTATTCCATTGGTCTTCAATCCTATTTTGATACAGAACCATGCTGTTTTTAATACTACAGCTCTATAATATAATTTTAGATCTGGTATTGCAAAACCGCCTGTTTCATCTTTCTTGCTTAGTAATTTTTTGGCTATGCTAGATTTCTTGTTGTTCCATGTGAATTTGAGAATAGCTTTTTCTATATCTACAAAGAATGACATTAGAATCTTGATGAGAACTCACTGAATCTGTACAGTGCTTTTGGCAGAATGGCCATTTTAATCGTACTAATTCTGCCTAATCAAGAGCACGGAACATCTTTTTATCTCTCAGGACTTTTGCAATTTCTGTTTTCAGTGTTTGATCATTTTTCTTGTAAAAGTCTTTTACTGCTCTTGTTAGATTAATTCCCAAGTATTTTATTCTTTTTGAGGATATTGTGAATGGGATTAATTTCCTAATATCTTCTTCTGCCCTAATATTACTGGCATATAGGAAAACTATTGATTTATGGGTATTGATCTTGTAGCCTGCTACTTTGCCAAATCAGTTTATTAGCTCTAGCAATTTTTTTGGTGGAATTATTTGGATCTTACAGATATAGGATCATGTCATCACTGAAAAGGAATAGTTTGACTTCCTCCTTTCATAGTCTTATCCCTTTGATTTCTTCCTCTTGCCTGATTGCTCCAGCCAGGGTCTCAAAGACTATATTGAATAAAAGTGATGAAGCAGGCAGCCTTGTCTTGTTCCAGAGCTCAATGGAAATGCTTTCAGCCTTTCTCCATTTAGTATTATACTAGCTGAGAGTTTGGCATATATGACCTTTACAAAGTTAAGGGATCAATTTCCTTTGATTCCTATTTTCTCTAGAGCCAAACACATTTCTTAATAAGCATTTTGCTTTTAAAACTCCATCTCAGAGTCAGATTCTAAGATAATCCAGCTTGTGATATCTTACTTTATAAAATTACTGCCAAAATAAATGTAAATACATAGTATTTTGCTCAGTTGCTGGACAATTTGTTATCTCTCCCACTCTCTATACATCAGCTAAATCTATTGTAGATTCCCAAAGCATTCATTACCTTCCAGCTGAAACACAGCTTCTATGACTAATACAAATCAAAACCCTCTTTCTTACAGAAAACAAAATTCCCTATATGGAGTTCAGGATATGGTTTGACACTCAGCTTTTAAACATGATATCAGTTGGTTTAATAAATCTTCTCATTCCCATCACAAACAAGGCCACAGGCTAAGATAAAGACCATGTATCTCCAGATAAGATCTGTATTGTGCATTAGAAATAGAGTTTCTGCTGCCCTATGCCAGTTCCTTTATCTCCCAGTCTGAAGGCACAAGTTTATCCAAGAATCCAGTTGTTTCTTTCCCATGAACCATGCTTAATGGCATTATACAAGTGTTAATTTGCATAGAGACTACCAAGGCCTTTTGCAAAGCAAAGGAATGCACACTGTTAAACAGTTACTATAACATTGACTGCAACCATGAAAACAATTTTACAGCAGATTAAGCACACTTAGTGAAATAAGCCCAATGCAAAAGCAATCTCAACCCAAAAGTAGAGTTTAGTCAGCAACTTAACAGAGAGCAAAGGTGACAATGGCCAGATACAACAGCCCCACTGCCCACACTGGGTCATTTACATTAGGTGAATCTCCTCCATTTTAGTAAGATTCCCTTCCTGAGATGAGTGATCATACCACAGTGAGGGTTAGAGAGAAGAGAATTCTAAACCAAAGAAGAATTTGGAAGAAAACTCTTTGTCTTCTCAGTGGTTTGTATGGTTGTGACAAACTCTAAGAAAATAGCAGGTAAGAGGAGAAAAGGAAAAATGATCTTATTTTATGATGACAACAGATCTCAAAGTAGTGAATTCATAATGAAAGGCTCTCTGTTCACAGATTAAGAAAAGAAGAAAATGAACTGAATTTCCAATAAAAAATATATTTTTATCTTGATTCATCTTTCTCTTGCCAGATTTATTTTGTTCACTGTGTTAGCTTTTTATTGTTAGGACAAAATACTTGAGAAAAACAATTTAGAGGAGGAGAGATGGCACACTTCCAGTGACTCACTTCTTCCAACTAGGTCCCACCTCCTACCATTTCCACCACCTCTCAATAATTACATGGAAATATGAATCTGACAATGGACCAATCCACTGATGAGGTTAGGCCCCTCATGATCCAATCATTTTGTTGACACCCCCTCATTACTATGTCTTTAATACTGGTTGCTGTCCAGTGCTAAAAATGGCTATCTACATAATAGTCATCAAACTCTTCCTATGTGAGTTGCTGGGGAAATCTCAGCCAACTAATCTTGCTCTTAATTTCATATTTGCTTTTCTTATGGCAAGAAGCAAGGGAATTTGGACACTTATAAATAATAAAAGATAAATGACATTGGAAAGAGCCTAGACTATGAACATCATTTAAAATCTCACCATTCTGGATTGACAAGTAATCTCTGGACCTGGACTAGGGAAGTGAATCTTGAAAAAAAAAAAAAAAAGCAAAGGAATGAATTATGTTGGGAATTCATCAACATGAGCATCAAATAGATAAATATGAGTTTGGTTTGAGTCATTATTCTCCTAGTCAGGTCAGGCCCTTGGAAAGGGGCAAAGCACATGTCCCTTTATGTCTCATTTTATTTATCATCTGTCAGAAAGTAAGGCACTTTCTGAATTAAATAATCTACACAAAGGTAAATACTATGGGGAAAATAAAGCTATAATCCTACTCAACTTAAATATAAAGATATAGGAATGAGAGGGATAAGACAAAACTGTGATATCTAGTTAACACAAAGGTTTTCGTTTATTTTTTGTTTGATTTTTAAGAGAGAGAGAGAAAGAGAATCAATTTTTATTTATTTTTTCACCTGCTCTTTGTTTCTCTGACACTTAATTGTGTATGTGGTGTTGGGGCTTGAACCCAGGTCCTTGAGCATGCCAGGCAAGTGCTCCAATCCCTGAGCCACCACACCAGCCCATAAACACAAAGTTTTAATTTAAGTGTAGCACAAAACTAACTGAACAACAAATAAAGAATAATTTATAAGCAGGTACTGTGAGGTGAATTATGTTCCCCAAAGGAAGAAGTGTTGAATTCCTAAGTTTTAATTCCACAGAATGTGGCCTTGTTGAAAATAGTCTTTGCAGATTTAATCAAGTAAGGATGGATCCTAATCCAATATGATTTGTCCTCATTTTTAAAAGGTGGGGATTTGGAAATTTATATGCACAGAGGAAAGAAGATATAAAGATACATAGGGACAGGCTGGAGAGGTGGTTCAGCAATGAGCAACTGCCTGGCGTACATAAGGACCCAGGTTTGATCCTTAGTACCACATATACAGTTAAGTGGAGGAAAAACAATAACAACAAAAAATTAAAATATTAAAAATCTTTCCCTTCTCTCTCTCTCCCTTCTCCCCCAACATATCTCTCTCTCTCTTACCCTTTAACAAAAAAGATACATAGGGAGATAGCTATAAGAATTTGGAGGATTCAAGTGATCCACCTAGAGTCAAAGAACAGTTGTACCTATGAGAAGCTGGGAGAAAGACATGGAACAGTTCCTCCCTTCATGTCTGCAGAGATGACATGTCTCTGCCAGTATGTTGATTTCAATGTCTAATCTCCAGAATTCTAAGATAATACACTTATGCTGCTTTAGCCATCTAGTTTATGCTTTGTTACAGAAAGCCCTAGCAAACTAATACAGAGGACTCTAGAAAATTTTAATGAGTGTGTTTTAAGGAAAAAAACATTATTTAATTTATTATTTTGCCTGTACATTTAGAAAATGCTTCTCTGTCATTCTTCTACTCAGTGCAGACAGTAATAAAATTCCTGTATTGGGATCCATTCAGAGAATAAAATGTAACTAAATATTGTATAGAGAATGATAGAAACATTTCATAAGAGAAGGGAGACTTCAGAGTGGGCTGGAGAGAGATGAAAGCAGATAGTGGCCATCAAGGTGATGATGGTGTGGCAAGAAGCAATGATGGAAGTAGATGATGATGAGAATTTGCATTCAATATATACACATTCAGTGTCTTCTGTGTGATAGCCTTTTTTTTTTTTTTGTTCTTTTCTGCCTGCTTTCTCAGCTAATGCTTTTCATAACTATGTGTCTGGCAATCACTTATCTATTTGACTGGCTCAGAGATCACTTATCTATTTGACCGGCTCAAAGTTAATACTAGCATGCCCAATTGAAAACTAGTAAGATGCTCTGAAAGTTAAAAGTTTATTCCCCTGCATAAGAATAAACAAAAAACACTTGCCTGCAGTGGCTTAAAACAGATTTAACTTTTCCACAAACAATCTTGAGGTGTGAAGACACGAACAATGATCCAGTACATAGATGTTATCAAGACCGACATAATTCCCTGCTATTTTGTTGGACTCTTCTTCATGTAGTTATAATACAGCCTCTGTGACTCCAGACATTATGCTCAGAATCAAGGAAGGAAGAAGAGGAAATGGTAGCCTCAGTTTTAACTGTTTCTTTTGTGTGGAAAGGCAAACCCTTCCCAAGGACCCCTAAAAGAATTTAAGTTTTATTGATTTGAACTATACCATATAGCCACCCTTTTAGATCAGTTTCATGAAAAAAAAAAGATAAGTTTTCATGACCTACAGTGGGGAAATAAAATAAAACAGAATTGATCATATCTTTTTTGTTAGACAGCAAACAGTGCAGGCAAATGAAAGCATGCACACTGTATATACCATATTCTTTTCTCCATAAATCCTTCTTATGGTGAAACCACCAGCCTTTCCATATACATGTCTCCTGGTCTATTAGAAGCAGATCTTCTGAATAATGCTGTATTTTTCATGATAAGCTTCCACGGTATCTAAGTCTAACTTCCCTGCACAGGAATGGCATATTATAATGGGTACTATACCAGAAGAGAATTGACTTGGATTCTATTCTCATTTTTATCATAAATTTCAGGGTATTTTCTTTTATACATTAGAATAAAATTGAAACTATTAAGCTCAATGTCTTCTATTCTTCATAGTTTTTTAATACACTTGAAAATGACTAGGAAGTCTCCGTGTGAGGTTTTGATTGAATTAATACAATGACACACTATGATTGCTAATGTTTGCCAAGTGCTTTGTAGGTTAAAATTGCTTTCAAAATGTGCATTATCTCATTTGAGCCTGATAATAGTCACTGTCAAGTGAGCAGAGTGAGAATCATCTTAGAAAAAAAGTTGCACATGTAACCAAATTTCTGCTGCCCTGAAAGAATAGAAAAAACGTCCAGCAGAGGTATTCCAGCATTCTGAAACTATTTTCTATGTACATTTAAAAATAATAACCTGTATCTTATACATTTAAGCCTCCAAAATTTCTAAGTGTATATACTAAAAAGGAGGAACCTCTCTTCAAGCTGACTGGATAAAACAGAAAGTCAAAGTGGCCCTGTGCTCATTCCTATGAAAGCTGAGTTAGAGACCAAATTTATGAGCATGTTGAAGAGCAGCTCTAACAATGTTTCTTATCAGGCTTATTGTTTTAGCTGGATTTTGATGATAAATTTCTGAATCCAGAAGGTAATTCATAAGTCCCAAATTGAGTTTTCTTTGGTTATAATGTGCAGAGCCTGGGGATAAGGGTGTAGCTTAGTGGTAGAACACATGCTTAGCATATTTGAGGCCTTAAGTTCATTGTCAAATATCCCCCTCAAAAGATGTGCCACCTGAATCCAGACAACAGACTGAAATTAACTAAAAGTGATACTCATACTGGAGATTGAATTAGAATAAATCATACTACTTGCTTTCATTAAAATGTCATTCTTTATCCTATTGCCAAGTCTATCTAAAAAGAACGGGGTAGGAAAAAGGAAAGGAAAGGGAAAAATACTGAGTTCTGAGTTAAAACAAGGTATACTCTAAGCTTTTATTATTATGTCAATGCATATTCTATTGTTATATATATACACATACATATATAGTTAGATATATATATAGTTTTATATATATATATATATATAGTTAGATATATGTATCATAAAAGAAAAGGGGGTAGAAAGAAGAGAGGGGAAGGGGAAAACCTGGGGATTAAATTAAAACAAATTAAATTTCTGCTTTTATAATTATGCTATTGTATATGCTTATATGATTATACTTAAAAAGGAATCAATAAAAAACTGATACATGTTAGACTACATGCTTTTATAATTATGTCGTCTTATAATCTTATGTTTTGTATACTTAACAAAGAACCAATAAAAAATAATTTAAAATACTCATACTCATTCCCCCTAGGAAAATGGCTTTCAACTCATTTGCAGAGAAAAATAAACCACAAAAGATGGTCAACAAGCTTAGAGTGTCACTGGTAATGTAAGTTTCTCAAATAGTGAGACAGGGTGGGAAGAGGGTTGCTGAGGGGAGGAGATAGAGAGCAACTTCTCATCTGCTCAACTTACTTTCCATCTTTACTCTGCCCACAGTGATGTTTAGTTAGAGGGAAATGTGTGTGAAACAGGGACTCTGTGCTTCATGGCATGAAGCCTGGAAACTCACTTCATTGCTATGGGAACACAGCACTATTTTGACTACTGTCAAACTAACTGTGAAATTAATCAATTCCCAAGAACCAATATTAGGTGAATGAGACCTCTAAGAATCACCATCCAAAGACCTCTTCCTGGATGCTCTGCCCTTCAGGACCAAGATCAGCTAGTATTGTTCACCCATTCAGAGACAGCATACAGATGAGGACCATCATATTCAGGGGGACAGATGGTGAGAAAATAAATCTTTGGGATTGGGTAAGCTATAGGAAAGTATTTGTGTAAAAAGAACTACAGGAAGGTACTGAGGCTATTTATTCCCTCTTAGACATTCCTCTAGAGTAAGCAGTTGAGGCAAGAAGAAGGTGGTTGTATCTAAAATTACTGTACTACCCCCAGACTACCCATAGAGGGCTAGTAGTGAAAGGGATGACAAGCTCCCTGTGGATAATTGCTGTCTCCAAGATCATGGCTGGTGGTAACTAGGAGAGTTTTATTCTCCCTGGAATTTGAATTCCATTTTTTTTCTCCAAATCCTTTCCATGTCTTGTCATATTGCTTCCTCTTCTGAGACTTTTAAGAGCTGGAATGACATCTGCCTGAATCTTTGCAAAGCTGTTCAAGGTCAAGCAGAGCTATGCCTTATCCAAGGCCAGTTTTTGCAGGGAGTTCAGAAGTGTGACAATGGAGAGTAGAGTCTAGAATATAAATGAAGACACCATGGAGTGGTCCAGGTACATGCAGTATCCATCAGTTATGTGTCACTTTCCAGAGCACTTAGAAAAGGAAGGAGGAGGAAGCATACATTATTTGTGCATCATGAAATGCTATGAAACAAGACGGTAATATAACTGTTTTGGATAAATTGATCTTTTTTATTTTAATTTTTATTTTTGAACAACCATACAAATTTTTAACAAAATAATGTAAAATGTGTATAGTTTCTCGATACTAGATTTACCCTCAGGAGTGCCCCCCCAATTTCCCACCCATATCCTTCCCTTTCCTTACCCAATATATCTAAAAAAGTATTAGGCTGTATAACATTACACCTTATCTGGATTTAACACATGATAATAGACCACCTTTCTCATTGGCCAGGGTCTAGTTCCAACCTCCACAGATGAGTGGAGACATTTGACCCTTGGTTCTCTGGGTTAAGCTGACTTTACTAAGCATAATTTCTTCCATAGCCATCCATTTACCTTCAAAGGCTGCAATATCATTGTTTCTAACTGCTGTGTAAAATTCCATGGTATATATGTACCACAGTTTTTGGATCCATTCATCCAGTGAGGGACATCTGGGTTGTTTCCATAATTTAGCTATTGTAAATTGAGCTGCTATGAACATAGATATTGCTGTGTCACTATAATGTGCTGATTCTAAATCCCCTGGAAAGATACCCAGGAGTGGAATAGCAGGGTCATATCATGGGCTCATCCCTAGTTATTTGAGGATTCTCCACACTGCTTTCCAGAGGGGCTGTACCAGTCTGCA
>PVKS010042604.1:0-15338 GCA_004027875.1 Aplodontia rufa | reverse complement strand
TTTCTTATTGTATAACAAGTACAAGGCATTCATTGTATAGAGAATCAAGTCAGTCAACAAATTATCCTACTGTTATATTCTTAAAACTTATCTTGGAAAAAGAGAAGTTTAATCAGTGTACTTACCTTATGGAAAGATCCATGTTAAGTCTGATTGATGTAAAGAAAATGTTGCAAAGAATTTATTTTATAAATCTTGAGAGAGATGTTTGGTTAAAGGTCTTTATCTTTTCTTTTCCTTCTGAACACTTAATGTCTTAGCACGTGACCAACATGATGGACTAAAAGCCTAATTATTGGCAAATGATTGAGGCACAGATAAAAGTATTGATATCCACTGTTTACCACCATATTATTTTAAAAGGAAGTGATCATGTATCGCGTTCCCTCTGCCCGCAGAGAAGACGCAACACGTGGTTAGGTTGGGAGAGCTTTATTTGGTCGACCTTCTTCTTCTTCCTCTCTCTTCCTTCTCCTTCCCGAACCCCCTCTCCCCGGAAATCCGCCCACATATATACAGCTCACAGCACACGTGACCAATAGATTCATATGCACCAATGGGCTTCTGACTTTTCCCTAAATGCCACGCAAGCGTACTACAGCCAGCTTCTACTTCCTCAAAGAACTGAGTGGGGCCCTAGCCTCAGGCGCCATCTTGGCATGGTGGATCCCGCTCCCGACAATCATGTATATTATCTTGCTTGAAGAAGTCTTTGACAAAAAAAGCAATACCTGTCATATGTAAATTTTCTTGTTCTAAAGAAAGCAGTTATGTTCTATAGATATAAATTATGTAAATAAAAGTTATTTTATATAAAAAAAAGATTTAACCAGCTACCATACAACTGCTAGAAGAAAAATTAGGACCAACATTCCAGCATATGGGAGTTGGCAATGACTTTCTCAACAAGACTCTCACAGCAGAAGAAATAAAGTCAAGAATTAATGAGTGGGATGCCATTAAATTAAAAAGGTTTTGCTCAGTCACTGAATTGGTCAAATCTGTCAAAGGAGAATCCAGAGAATGTTCGATAATCATGGCCTGTGATTCCTCTGACAGTGGACTGATATCTAAAATTTACAAAGAACTCAAAAAACTGGAAAGCAAAAATACAAGCAATGCAATCAATAAATGGGACAGAGACCTAAACAGATACTTCTCAATAGAAGAAATTGAGCAAGCCAATGACTACTTGAGAAAGTGTTCTAAATCACTAGTAATAAGAGAAATGCAAATAAAAACTACATTAAAATTTCACTTCACTCCAATCAGACTGGCAAATATGAAGATAACAAACAGTAACAAGTGCTGGAAAGGTTTTGGGGACATAGGAACACTAGCACACTGTTGGTGGAACTGCAGACTGGCTTAGCCACTCTGGAAAACAACATGGAGATTCCTCAAAATGCTACAGTAGGATCCGCCATGTGAACCAGTTATCCCTCTTCTGGTTATTTTCTCACAGGAGTTAGAATCAGCACATTAGAGTGATAGAGCAAAATCAATGATCATATCAGCTGAATATACAAATAGGTACATTATGTAATCAATACAGATGCCCCTCACTGGATGAATGGATCCAAAAGCTCTGGTGTACATATACAGCATAGTTCTATTCAGTTATTAGAAACAATGATATTGTGGATTTTGAAGGTAAATGGATGGTAATGGAAGAATTCATGTTGAGCAAAGTTAGCCAAACCAAATAGTCAAGTGTCAAATATTTTCCTTTATTTATGGAGGCTAGAACTAAACCCAGTATTGGATGAAGGTTAGTCAAAATAAATCTCAATATTATTTTTTTTCCAAAAAACAATGATCATGTGGATTGTTATTTACCTTTTGATAGAGTCTCTTTCATTAAATCATTTAGAGATGTTTAGCTAATCTGTTATTACTGGGATGAATATCACTAGATTATAATTTATAATGCTTTCTATGCACTGTTCAGTTCCATTTGCTTTTATTTTATAGAAAATATTTTTGTGAAAATTTATGGAGGATAATATTGTAAAATTTTGTTATAATGTCTTTATTTGATTTGGCATCAGAGAAACTCTGGCTTTATAAAATGAGTAGCTGGAGCAGTGGCTCCATTGTTAAAATGTTTGCCTGGCATGTATGAGGACACAGGATTGAATCCTGGCACCAAGTACACAGTGAATAAATAGTAAGAGCAATGAAAACCACATGAAGAGCTAAATAAAGTTGATTCTTTCTCTCATTCACTTTCTCTTAGTGTCCCATACTCTCTTTTAAAAAAATGAGTTGAGAGGATAATCTCTTCATTTCTTTTTGGAAAATTTGGATAGAATTGGTATTTATTTTTCTTTAACATTTGGAAGAATGCACTATCAAAGCCATTTGACCTTGAGATTGTCATTGTTGAAAGACATTTAACAGCAAATTAAAATTTTAATAGATTATTTTACTTATCTGTACCTTCTTGAGTTCTGTTTCTATGTTAAAGAAATTTACATATTTCATATAATGTTGGATACATTGTCCTAAAGCTATTTACCATATTTCACATTCTTCTTTTGAATACCAGTACCATTTTTAGTAATTCTTGTAATATTTTTAGTAATCAATTTCTTTTTTATTCTAAGCAAGGATATACCACTGGTAGGGCCCCTGTCCAGAACAGCCTGGCTCAGAACCAACTATGGGAGGTTCCCACCTGGAGCAGCCCCTCCTCTCAATGTCCAGTGCTCCAGCTGGGGCCTATTTGAGTCCCTCCAGAAGGCACTCAGGATACCACCTATAGGATCGCCATCTGGAGCAGCCCAGCTCAGGACCAACCAGAGGAGGTTCCCCACCTGGAGCATCCCATGTTCCTTTTGGGGCCTGTATGAGTCCTATTGGAAGGTAGGTCTCCATTTTAGTAGGTTCAGATTTGCAACCTTGAGCCTGGAACCAAAAGATAGAGCAACACAAGGACACAGGCAGAAACAGCATCTGAAAGAAGGTGATCATCAAAGAGTTGGTGGCTTATTTGACCCTTTGACTTGCAAGGAAAAACCACCTGAAGTAATGCCTACGTTCCACTCAGGAAATCTCATTTCAGAGTTACACAAGAAGGAAGATCTTCAAAATGAAGAATCAAACAAGGAGAGGTTCACCTCAAACCCAAAACTGCCCCTAAAAGGATGTCATGGATAGGGGTCAAGATGCAAACCTTAAAATAATATCACTGATCTGATTACTAAAAGGAACAATGAGCTAAAAGATGATACAATAAAAGGACTAAGAGAAAATTCAAGAGATGGAAAACTCTATTGCCAAAGAAATAGACATACTCAAAAAGGAATTAAGAGAGTTAAATCTGCAGTCAATTACAAGAGAGGAAACATGGAAGAATTTAGTAATAGACTAACTTCTATAGAAAATAGAACCTCAACTCTTGAAGAAAGAACTTCTGACAATGAGGACAGACTGAGCAGGCTAGATGGCACAGATGACAAAATTAAAAAAAAAAACAAAACCAAAACCTCACAGAACAGGAACAGAATTTGAAAAATGTCTGGGATGAAATGAGAAGAAACAATGTAAGAGTAATGGGGATGAAGGAAGAAATTGAAACACAAATTGATGGAATATGGAAATTTCTCAAATATATTGCTAAAGAAAAATTACCCATATTAAAAGTAGAGTGATATATACTCATCCAGGAAGCTTATAGGACACTCAATAGTCCTAATCAATTTAGAAGCTCAGCAAGACACATCATGTTCAAAATGTACAATAAGGAAATTAAAGAAAGAATATTGAAAGCAGCAAGGAAGAAATGCCAAATTATATTCAGAGACAAACCAATCAGAATCATATTTGACTTTTTATTTCAGACTCTGGAAGTGAGAAGATCATGGAAGCAGATCTTTCAACACCTTAATGAACACAATATGCAGCCAAGAATACTATACTCAGCAACATTTAGCTTCAAATTTGAGGCAGAAATTAGAACTTTCATGATAAGAAAAAGCTTGCAGCATTCAGTAACAGAAAGCCAGCATTACAAAGAATTCCCAAAGATAAACTCCAGATAGAATAACAAGCTAATATTCCTCAAAACACACAAACAGAGGTAATTCAATAAGGATACATGCTATCAATAGACTACTAAGACAGCACAGAAATTACTAACAAGACACAATGACTATGATTCACAAACATATAACAATTCTAACATTGAATGTGAATGGTCTCAATGTACCAATCAAAAGTCATAGAATACCAGATTGGATCAAAAAACAAAAATCCAACAATATGCTATTTAGAGGAAACCCACTTCATAGTCAGAGACACCCAAAGATTAATGGTGAACTGATGGAAAAGAATCTACCAGGCATAAAGCCCAAGAAAGCAAGCTGGAGTGGCAATTCTTATATCTGACAAAGTGGATCAAACATAAAGTGATCCAAAGAGATAAAGAAGGCCTTTACATCCCAGTAAAGGGAACAATGCGAGAGGAAGAAATAATGACAATAAATGTGTACTCTCTAAACACTAATGCTCCCAACTATGTGGAAAAAATACTCCAAGATATAAAACAACTTGTGGACCTCAAAACAATAGTACTGGGAGACTTTAACACTCCTCTATCACCAATAGATGAACAATCAAAGCAAAGAAATAATAAAGAAATCTCCAGTCTAAACAACACTATAAATCAAACAAATTTAACAGACATCTACAGAATATTCTACCCCAAATGTGCAGAGTATATATTCTTCTCAGCAGCACATGGGTCCTTCTCCCAAACAGATCATATTCTAGTTCACAAATGAAATCTTAACAAATATAAAAAAGTAGATATTATTCCATGTATCCAATCAGACCATGATGCCAGGACCCTAATAATTAATAGCAAAAACCATGGCACAAAACACACATATATGTGGAGATTAAGTAACACTCTCTTAAATGAAGAATGGATCCAAGAAGACATGAGAATAGTAATTAAGAAAATTCTTGGAAGAGAATGAAAGTGAAGACACAATATATCAAAACTTCTGGGACAGCATGAAAGTATTTTTAAGGGGAAAATTGATTGAACTGAGTGGCCACATTAAGAAACAGGAGAGATCCATAATAAATAAGCTCATGGTCCAACACATATCTCTACAAATGGAAGAACAGTCTAATCCCAAAGCCAGCATAAGATAGGAATTAATTAAGATCAAAGCTGAAATCAATGAAATTGAGAACAAAAAAATATTGATGAAACAAAAAGCTGGTTCTTAGAAATAATAAATAAAATTGACAGACACCTAGCTAATCTAACTAAGAGAAGGAGTGAATAAAGGCAAATCAACAAAATCACCAATGAAAAGGGGGTGATCATCACTGGCTCTCTTGAAAACAAGCAGATTGTCATAACATATTTTGAAAAATTATACTCCTCCAAATCAGACAATCTGAATAACATGGACAAATCAACACACATACAACATCCCCAGATTGACACAGGATGACATTGAAATCTTAAACAGCCAAATAACAGGTTCCACAATCCATAGAGCAATTAAAAGTCTTCCAAAGAAAAAAGTCTCTGAAAACTTTACCACATCTTTAAAAAAGAGTTAACACTACTCCTTATTAAGATATTCCAAGAAATTGAAAAAGAGGGAATTCTTCCAAACAGTATTTATGAAGCAACCATAACTCTGATACCAAAACCACACAAAGATACATAGAAAAAAGAAAACTATAGACCAATATACCTCATGAATATCAATGCAAAAATCTTTAATAAAGTTCTCACAAACCACATTCAAAAATGCATCAAGAAAATAATTCATCACCATCAAGTGTGCTTCATTCCAGGTATGCAAGGCTGGTTCAACCTATGCAAATCAATAAACATGATTCAATACTTAAACAGAAATTAAAACAAAAGCTGTATGATCATCTCAATAGTCCATGGACTCTCATTTTCCAGGAAGAGGCCTCAGCCACAGAGACCAATTAGTGAGGCTGTGCACTCTGGCTCTTGGGGTTTCTCTGGCTGCCACTTGGGGAATCCTTGGGAGCTGCCACCTGATTTTAGGGCACTAAAAGAAGGTTCTTAAATTAGATAATCTTTGCCCTAAGCAGGAGTTCTTTGCATTTTGAAACTGTCAAATTTGTTTACCTTTCTCATTAGATTGTGTCCTTGGATGGGCATATTAGAACCTTGGCATTTGTCAGAGGATGTGGGGGTGGCTTTGAGAAGGGATCCCTGGGATGGATTGTGCCCTGGGGCTAAGGGGCTTGGATTCTTCCACTGCTTGCTTGGAGAGGGCAGGTGGAATTCATTGACAGCTAAATCAAGAAAATGGGGGAGGTCCTCAAGGTAAGATTGAGTTTATCAAAAGATGGGTTTAGGGGCTCCAGCGATGGTGGCTGAGTGGTTACAGTGCTTGCCTGGCATGCATGAGGACCCGGGTTGGAACCCCAGCAACACATACACAACTAAGTGTCAGAAAAACAAAGAACAGAAGAAAAAATAAAATCAATTTTTTTCTGTCTCCCCCCACCTCTCTTTCTCTTAAAAAAAAGAGAGAGGTGTGTAGATGCTCTCAGGCAAGAGCAGTATAGGCCATGACTGCAGCAGCAGTGGCCCAAGGCTCTTCTGCTGACAGGGAGGCACTCTTCCTGAGGCAATAGTATCATTTTGTGAGTCTACCCAGGTCTAGAGTTTCTCTGTGTTATTGAATGAAGACATCTGGTTATTGTTGAGCCAGATGTTTTGCAGTATTTGTGTGTGTGTGTGTGTGTGTGTGTGTGTGTGTGTGTGTGCGTGAGAACTGATGTATTAGTGATATTTGACATGGATGCATACTTTAAAATGTATCAGTATATGCAAAAGAATAAGACCCTTCAAACATTTTGAATTCCCCCTTGTATATGTAGGGGATGAGATTGAGGTACCCTGAAAGCTGAGTAGGTGCTGCAGGGTTGTTGGCTTTGGGGTCCTAATGGGAATGGGGTGCTTGTTCTTTCTATGAACAGCACTGGGATTTGAACCCAGGGGGTACTACCCAGCCCTTTTATTGATTTACTTCTGAGGTGCAGTCTTGTGACCAGAAGGACTTAGAGGTCCTAGAAGCAGGGGCAGTTTCTGGATGAGTGTGGATGTGAGTGCTCGCTTGGGCTGTGGCAGGCATGTGCTTGCTTCTGCCCCTTGGACTTTGCTCTTGCTTCCCCAGTTGAGACATTCCCATGGCTCCACCATGGCTGTGCTCTGTTCTCCTGCTCTCCTTCCGTCTCTCTTTCTGTGTGTGCTTGACAGTACTGAGTGCCCAGAAAAAGCTTGTGGAACTAATGTTGTTCCTGAATGTCCTTCTGCACTGTCTAACCCTGGGATAAGCACATGTTGCCCTCTGCCTGGGAGCTTCCTGATGGCCTGTGGTGGAGGGGCTGTAGTGATGTTTCTTGGAGGACTTAGAATGAAGCTTCTTCTGAGCCACCTGCCTTTGTAAAAGTGGTTTCAATATGAGCCTCAGTTTCCAATCACACTCAATTCATAGGAATGGGCGTGAGTGCTTGGCGTCTGCTGCAGGCTGACTTTACTTCATCTTGGGCCCATCAGGGCCAAGAATGTGTCATCATGTCATCAGCTCCTGATTCATGTCACACCTTGAGTTTCGGGGACAGCCAAGGGGATGTGGCTTCCTTCTGCTCCTTTAAGAGATCTTAGCTCTTCTGAAAATTCTGGAAGCCAGTGGGGCAGTTGCCTAGTGTCATGGAATGTTGGTACTTCTCCATTAACTGCTCGATGCACCCAGAGGGACAGGATTTGCTCTTCCTGAACTTTCTCTTTTGGTTACCTGAGAGGTAAACTATGTGCCTGTGTTGTTGGAAGCACAGATCTGCTAAAAAGACTCCTGTCCCTCTGTATAAAGGATGCCATAGAACAACTCCTGTCCTTCCAGATAAAGGGAAACATAAAACAACTCCTGTCCTTCCAGATGAAAGGCTCCCTAGAAAAGCTCCTGTCCCTCCAGATGAAGGGCAAGGTAGAGAAACTGTACCTACTGTGAATACCTCGACTCCTGTGTGTAAGCACTCCAAGTGCTGGTCCAACTTTTCACTTCTCTTAAAGGGAGAGTGACCCAAACAAAGAGAAAAAATGCCTGGGGAGCCATGTGGACAGCATTGGGAGTGGCCAAGCCATCCCAATTAAACAGGGCTTGCTGTTGAAAAGAAATGGCAAGTCACTGAAGAAAATGTGAAAGAAGAATTATGTGTGTGTGACATTGGCGTGCTCACCTAACATCCCAGTCTGCACAATTACATGCAGTAATCATAAGAGATTGATCTTCTGAAAACCACTGTGAAAATCCCAGGGAAGAGACAGCCCCTAGACACTTTGGCCTGCATGCCCATCTCCAGCCCTAAGACCAACGTCCTGTCCAAGGACATGAGCAGTTTACACATCTCACCCAATTCAGACACAGGGCTGGGTGAATCCATATGTTCCAGCCCAAGTATCTCCAGCTCCACCAGCCCCAAGATTGAACCACCCCCCTCCCCCCACACCAACTGAAAGAAGCACTGAAGAAAGTAGAGTACCAGCAACTTCAAAGCTGACAGGCTTGCCAGCATTGCTGAAGATCAAGAAGAAAATTTTGAGTTTATCATTGTGTCCCTCACTGGCCAGTCATGGCACTTTGAAGCCACCAAATATGAGGAATGAGATGCATGAGTCCAAGCCATTGATAGCCAGATCCTAGCCAGCCTACAGTCCTGTGAGAGCAGCAAAAATAAGTCTCAACTCCATCCAGAATGAGGACATGGTCCTGCAGTCAATCTGGAACACCTGCGGGAACTCCCACCGCATGGAATGAGGTTGCCCAAATCCTGACTGGGACAGACTGAACTTGGGAGCACTCATGTGTATGGAATGCTCAGGGATCCACTGCCACCTGGGCAACCACCTATCATGAGTCCGATCCTTGGACCTCATTGAATGGCCCATCAAGCTGGACAAAGTGATATCATCCATTGGGAAGGATCTGGCCAACAGCGTCTGGGAAGAGTGCACTAAGGGACGGACAAAGCCCTCCATGGACTCCACAAGGGAAGAGAAGGAATGGTGGATCCGTGCCAAATATGAGCATAAGCTCTTCCTGGCCCCTCTGCCCTGCACCGAGCTGTCCCTGGGCCAGAATCTGCTGCATGCCACTGCCAAAGAGGACCTGAGGACAGTCATTCAGCTGCTCCTGGGAGGAGGTGAATGAGACCTGCAGAGAGGGTGATGGCCTCACAGCAATGCACCTGGCCAGGCGCAAGGGCAATGTGGTCCTGGCACAGCTGCTCATCTGGTATGGGGTGGATGTCATGGCCCACAATGCCCATGGAAACACAGTGCTGGCCTATGCCCAGCAGGCTTCCAGCTGGGAATGTATCAAGGTCCTGCTGCAGCACAGCTGCCCTGATGAGTGCTTCATGCTCATGGCCACCCAAAACCTGTTCCAGAAGAGCAACAACACAAGCAACAGCAGCAGGGCAGGGGGGTGCCCATAGTTCTTCATCCCCCTGTTTGTATTGAGACCAGGTCATCTTACATAAAATAATTAGTAATCTCCAGGTCACTGAATGGTACCCATCAAATTTCTAGTGTTTAAATATACTTCAATGAGCTCTTTTCCAATATGGCAATTGAGACTCGATTCCCTGTGTCTTTGAGCTCTTTGTAAGAATTTTGTAATAGATCCTTATTTAAAGCTTTTTATGTTTGGTTGGCAAATATATACAACATTACCTTATGCAAATGAGGTTCTTTTAAACACTCAGTTTACTTGATCAGTGACAAGCAGATGGAACAAACTATCATCTAGTAGTTATGAAAATATGATGCACCAGGGACATGGACAATCATTAATTATCAGATCAATTTGCCTGGGAAAAGATAGTCATTATTTCAAGTTATTGCCTTTTCAGAGAAAAAAACCCTAATAGTGAAATCATTGTGCTTGAAACACAGAAGGAAATGGATATTGTACTATACTTTTATGTATATATTATCAAACTGATCAAACTGATACTTTTATCTAATATTGAAAAGTATAACCTTGCCTGACCAGCAAACCCAGGCAAAAATGTGTGCTTATAATTTTGAAATAAAAGCCTCTTGGATACATTTATGTGAATGTTGATCTATATGTGAGCCAATTCGAATAAAATTACTTTGAAGACTTTACCATGTAGACATATCATATAACTGGTACTCTAAGGTAATACACAAAATATGTTATACGTATATAAATATGTATGTATAATCATATATATACACTCCAAAAAGTTTATACGGTTTTTGTATAAAATTGTAGTTATGAGATAAATTAAAATAGAAATAGAAATTTACCACTTTGTTAAAATAATTGAATCCAAATTATATTTATGACAAAACAAGACTATCTTTTCATTTGACTAAAGTTGAAGATTTTCATTTGCAAGTCTCATGTAAGTTTTGATCAAATAATTCAGATATAACCACTCCCAAGGCACCTTGCTTTTTTAAAAAAGAAATCAACTACTCTTTTACCCCTTTCTTTTTCTTTATCTCAATCTTAATGAATGTAGGACTTAACAGTTAAATGTTTACATTTTAGCAAGGACAGGGTGAAATAAACTTTCAATCAACCTTGAGTAATCAATGTATTAAAATAGGACAAAAAATAAATCTTAGAACTAAAACTTTTAAAATCTATAAGGAAATTTTAAAAATATCTTAAATATACTTAGGAGAAAACTTTAAATTCTGCATGCCAGTCAAAGATTTTAAATTAGGTGCACAGTACCAAGCAAATTCACCAAGAAAAGGTCATAAGATATTACTATGAGCTCAGTTATGTTAAAGAATGCAAGAGAAAATTTTTTCCAAAACATGGGCAGTGGCTATAGGATCCCCTGCAAAAACTATTCCTTGGATTTCTGAGAGCAGTTTACCTTGAAGGCCTTGAATTAATTTCTGCCAAATGCTATCTTCATGGATCATTTTGTGAGAGCCTTAACTAGTGATAGAGCAATATTTGATGCTCAGAAAATGAGCAGTAATATGCTTATGGGACATAGTTTCCCTATTCCTGGTGAATAGGCTGGATATTCTCTTTCACATGTCTCAGAAAACCTGGAACACGAAGGAATACAGAGTAGCACACAATGAAATGTTTCCCTCCCTTATGAGGTGTTAGAACCCAGGAACAGGGTATGTTCTGTATTGGTCCTTCATTAGACCACTTTGCACCATGGACAAGTTACTTTAACACATTTGTAGAAACCCTAGTCATGTACAGGCACCCAGAATGGGCTGCAGGGAGCATTCGTCTCTTCTTCAAAGTCCAAGACCCTGTTAAGGATAGATTTCTAATAGAACAATCACTGCAGTCAACAAATCACTGAGCCTCTCTGAAGCCAATTATCACAACATGGACAAATAAGTGAAACACAGAGAAACTAATAGAAAAAAAGAACACGTAAAGCAATCGCTAAATGTTAAATCAGAGTATACTTTTAGACCAAACCAGATGAATGATAAACAGGCAGTCTGCCAGTGAAAACTTAATATTCTGCATCTAAATACAGAATCCAGAGACTGTAATAGCTACCCCCTAAGTCAAAACAGAGGGCCAGCCCATGGCCCTTTAGATTCTTGTAGTAGGCTCACTTAAGGGATTTTTTGTACTAGACAGTTAAGAAAGATTCCACAGTGTCTTGTTGTTAACAGGGAAATGATATTTCCCCAGATATATACCAGTCAGGTGGTAAGGGAGAGGCTTATCAAAAAGGGTTCTTATAGTAAGACTGCTGAGAAGACAGATTTAGAAGTAGGATGGTAGGATTTAGAAGTAGGATTTAGAAAGGATAGACTCGCTTAACTTATTGCCACCAATCCTATCTCTTTTACTTGACAGCTCAAATGTCTCTGGCCTTGGTTCATATGCAGTTCATGTGTCCATGACTTTGAGTGATCAAAGTTTGGGTTGCCTACATCCATCCCAAATTCGGGGAGCTAGGAAATGTAATTTCCTTCCAGAGGGCTTTTTTACTTGTTCTGATGGTTAACTGAATTTTATGAACCAACTTGTAGGGTTCTTTTTTACTATTACAAAGTGATAGAACATAAAGTGACAAAATAAAATCCTCATGGCTTCAGGAGTCTATGACAGTGGTTAAGTGTATAGTTCACTGGATTCAAAAACTGTGTTACATATACACCATGGAGGTCTACTTAGCAATTGGAAACAATGATATTGCAGCCTTTGAAGGTAAATGGATGGCTATGGAAGAAATCATGTTGAGTGAAGTCAGCATAACCCAGAGCCAAGTGTTGAATGTCTTCACTCATCTGTGAAGGCTTGAGCTAGCCCCTGGCCAGTGTGAAAGGTTGTCAACACTCATGAATTAAACCAAGCAAAGGTATATTTGGCACACAATCTAAGGCACACATCGAGATGTATTGGGATGGAGAGGGGAGGAGTTGTTGGGGATAAGGGTGGGAAATTAGGGGGGCTCTAGGTGGCAAATCTAATTTTTAGAATATATACATATCATATTGTTTCTCTGAAGCATTTTTGATTGTACAACAACTAAATTTATTAATAAAAAGCTAAAATTAAAAATTTAAGAAAGGAGAGCTTTGTTCATACTGCCAGATATCAGACAGGACCCTGTGATCCTTCCTATTTGGTATCCAAATTCTCCTAAAAAATCCTGGCAGTTCTGGGTTGCTCCAGAAGAGCTGCTGCTACTCCCTGCTTCCCATAGAAAGCCAAATGATCTCTATTGCAGAGTCAACTCCATTCTTGATCACAAGCTTGTTATTAACCCTCCCTGGAGAGTTTGCGCAGGTTCTAACAAAGAAAGCAGACTGTATTCATTGGTCAAAGAATGGGGAAAGGAGAGAGCCACTGGATAGCCACTTGCAAAAAATTGAAATTAGATCCTTATCTCTCACTGTACACAAAAATCAATTCTAAATGGATCAAGTATTTAACAACTAAGCCAGCTTCCATACAATTGCTAGAAGAAAAATTAAGACCAACACTCCAGTATATAGGAGTTGGTAAAGTCTTCCTAAACAAAGATCCTAAAGTGAAAGAATTACAGTCTAAAATCAATGAATGGGATGCCATTAAACTAAAGTTTCTCTACAGCCAAGGAAATAGTCAAAACAGTCAAGAGACAACCTACAGAATGGAAGAGAATCATTGCATATGATCCCTCTGACAGGTGACTAATATCCAAAATTTACATAGAACTCAAAAACTCAATAACAAAAACACAAACATTCCAATCAATAAATGGGCCAAAGAGCTAAACAGAAACTTCTCCATAGAGGACATTGAGCAAACCAATGAATACATGAGAAAATGTTCTAAATTACTAGCAATCAGAGAAATGCAAAACAAAACTATCTTAGGATTTCACCTCACTCCAGTCAGACCAGCAAAGATGAAGAATACAAATAATGACAAATGCTGGAGGGATTGTGGGGAGATAGGAACATTAGCACACCATTGGTGGAATTGCAGACTGTTCCAGCCACTCTGGAAAGCAGTGTGGAGACTCCTCAAAAAATTAGGGTTGGATCCACCACGTGATCCAGCTATCCTTCTTCTGGGTATTTTCGCAGAGGAGTTAGAATTGGCACATTTCCGTGACACAGCAAAAATTCATGTTCAGAGCAGTTTAATTTACAAAGGGTAAATTGTGAAACCAACCCAGATGCCCCTCACTGGATGAATGGATCCAATAGCTCTGCTGATATATTTCTATATTCTACTCAGCTATTAGAAACAATGATATTTCATCTATTGAAGATAAATGGATAGTATTTGAAGAAATCATGCTGAGCGAAGTTAGTAAAACACAGAGTCAAAGACTGTATGGTGTCCCTCATTTGTGGAGTCTGGACCAAAATCTAGGCTCAGGAGTAAAGTAGACAAACTCATGTTTTATATCCGTAAAACAAAAATGCAAAATGTTAATATTTACGTAATACAGTTGTAATATATTTCATAAGATATTTGAACAAGTTATGCTGCATACCTGTTCAAAAATGTAAATCTTTAATCCCATTGTCAAATATTTTGAAAAACAACAAGGGATGATAGGAAGGGAGGAGAAGGGGAAATGTTGGAACTAAATAAAGCAAGATACATTCTAAGCAGTTATAAATGTCACTGCGCATACTATAGACATATATATTAAGAAATGTTTTTCATGGTTATAAGATTTATGTCACTGCATTTGGGACCCAAATATGGGGCCCAGAAGAGAGGCAAGGGATCAGGGGATGGGAGGAGGAAAGAACAGAGATGTGGGGGGAATATTGAACAAATTGTATTGCTGAATTTTGTGCATTCAAGAATATGTGACAACTAATCCCCAAATTATGTAAGCCTATACTGCACTAATAAAAATAAATTTAAAAAATAATTAAATATGCAAACTCAAATCTAAAAAAAATCCATTTATTCTGCATGAGACGGTAGGAAGCAATTCTACAAAAAGATCTCTTTCACCTCAATATCAATCTTCAGTTGATTGTAATAGACATTTGGATTTCTGCACTTTGCTTTTTTTTACTCTGTCTCTTTTATCTAACCTTGATTTTTTTTCATTAGAACCATCTTCCTACTGTTCTCAGTTTCAGAAACTGTGAATAAAGGCCCTCCTCTCCTAAACAGTGGGATGACACATTCTTCATTAGTTTATTCAACCACTAGCTATGATTGGAAATTATTTCTCAGGTACTAACAGAGGCACTACAGATCCAGCAGTAATCCAAACAGAAAAGATTCCTACCTCACTGCAGACACATTCTAGGGTGGGGTTTATAGGCCAGGATAAGAAGTGGTATAAAGTGGAAAACTAAGATGGCGATCTGAAGACAAAAGGCTTCCATTGCACCCCCGTGACTGATCAGGATATCTCCGGCTTCTCATCAGTTTTTTAAGGTGCGTTTTGGGAAATGGCATTATGAATCTTCAGTTCTGATCTCAGCATTGGTTTTGGGGAATAGAAACCTACAAGTGAGCGAACAGGGATTCTTTGTCCCACGCACCCGCACGGCGGTGCCTGCTGGCCGGCCCGCCGGCAGGCATTTGCACTCTCCAGCCTACATTCCCGCTTGCCAGAGTCCCTTCTGCAGGGGGGAAAAAATCCCGCACAGCTTCAAAGACAGCGTACTGGCGAGGACACCTCCCGGACCTGTGCACTGTCTGCCGGCAGGATCAGTGACTGGAAAGAGCTTCCTAATAAGCACAGAGCAGCGGTTTGCGCAGGGGAGGTGGTGCGGGAACTGCAAGGACGGGAGAGCCGAGCAAGTCTCCGTACTACATCTGCGA
>PVKS010042603.1:0-15299 GCA_004027875.1 Aplodontia rufa | reverse complement strand
TTTTAAGAGAGAGGGACAGTGAGAGAGACAGAGAAAGAGAGAAACAACTTTATTTAGTTTTTCACATGGCCTTAATTGCTCCAACATTCAGTTGTGTACGTGGTGCTGGGGTTTGAACCCGGGTCCTCGTGCTTGCCAGGCAAGCGCCGAAACCGCTGAGCCACCGCTCCAGCCCCTGCTTATTTCTTTTTTTGGTACTGGGGATTGAACCCAGAGGCACTTTACCCATGAGTAATGTCCTCAGCCCTTATTATTTTTTATTTTGAGACAGAATCTCACCAAGTTGCTGAACTGGTCTCAAATTTTACAATTCTTACGTCTTAGCCTCCCAAAGTTGCTGGGATTACTTATAGACATGTGCCACATGAATTTTCTAATTTGGTCTCTCACAGCTACTCATTGGCCTACTCTTCTGTCTTTCTCAGAATATTCCAGCTGTGTTGATTCAGCATTGGAATGTGACTCACTGCTGACCAGGGCTCCGCTTGGCAGGAGTCACCAAGGTGGTAGCTGCTGATGCAGCATGGCTGGGGGGAGGAAGAGTATCTTGGAGATTCCTGGGAAACTTTGAATAAGTAATTTGTGTTTTGTGTTTAAAATTAAGCAAGACAGATGCCCTGAAGTAAACTATCAAATATCTCCTTCACCTTCCCCTGCTCAGTCCTGGTTCCTCATGCCCACCATCATTACCAGTGGAGTGTGTATTCTTCTAGACATTTGGTTTTGCATAGTCTAGTCAAATGTCCTGCTGCCCAGAGGGACTTTTCTTCCAAGTTACTTCCTGACAACTAACCTTTATTTGCCTTTCAGCTGGGCATTTGGACCAAAATTGAAGAACTTAGCCACAGAAAAATTTGTTTTCTTCTAAACTTGAACTCTGTAGGCTATAAGTCAGTGTTTGTGCCCTGTTTGTCTCTTAAGCCCTTCTGTTTCCTAGAGACCATATGTAGAAACAACAAAATGTTAGATCCTTGACTCTGTAAAATGTTATTCAAAGTTATTTTCCAAGTGAGGTGAGTTTTTTTTGGTGAGTAAATTCATTGTAAACTGCTGGTTGGACTGTCATAGTGGATCCTTTGGACTTATTGACAGCAATTGTGAATGCCTTTACCTATCTTTTAGACATGTATGTGGCTAAAAATGTATGTAAACTGAATGAAAATAGTGCAGCTTGTGGTAAATCCTTTTGTAATTTGCATAACCACCATTTTTTATGAGCTTAGATTTGTATAAGTTGGGTATGTTCGAAGCAAGATTTCCATCAGTAGCTATCAACTTATAAAAATATCTTTCCTCACTGTTCTTTTTCCTTTGATGTCTTGTCCTAAAATATTACTTGGGAGATGGTAGTCTATCTAGGATCTTAAAGGCACACAAATAGAGTGTGTCATTATGGTGCACTTAGAAATTTAAGGGAGTCTGGGAGAAAGGTCTCCTAGACACTGTCTCATAAACAAAGAGTGTACCACAGGGATGGGTTTGATGACCTTGCAGAAAACTTCCTTGGCACGGTATTGTGGGGTCTGGGTGCCAGACATTCTTTGCCTATCTGGGCTTTGACTTTATGCAGAACTCAATATTTTTGGTGCATTAGCTTTTGGAACTCTATTCTTGCCTTTCAGTTTCTTAGATTTTGGATCTTCTGAAGTTTTCTTAAGTTTACCACTCAACACTCCTGTAGCCACTGGGCAACATTACAGGTAAAAGTGACCTGTGATAGAGGTCAGGGGCCTACGACAAAGTCCTGAATGTTTTAGGTAGGTGTCTGCTTCCTATTATGTGAGGTTTTAATTTCACTAGAAATCTTTACAAAGAGAAAGAAGGAAGTTGCTTTTTTGGTGGGGGACTACTGGGGATTGAACCCAGGGGCACTTAACAACTGAGTCACATCCCCAATCCATCTTGCTGAGTTGCTAAGGCTGGTCTCAAACCTGCGATTCTCCTGCCTCAGCCTCCCAAGTGGCTGGGATTAGAAGCTTGTGCCACTGCACCTGGCAGAAACTTGTTTTTGGCAACCATCTTGTCTGTCTAAACCAGATACTACTTCTGAACCAAAACACTGAAACCAGTTTAGAGCTCTTGTATGTAACTGTTGTGGAGTGTTACTATTTCATGTTTGTGAAGCTATTCTCTGCAAAGTACGTGACATAACAAATTTATCTTTGCTTAGCACTACGTGACACAGCCAACTATCTTAGCCAACACTGGATGTCTCTGACTAGCTGTGGAGCTCTTTCTCGGAAAGAGTTATAGAAACATCTTTCTTGCTTGGCCCTTGCTGCAGATATCTTTCTTTAGGAAAACAGGTACCCCTTCTTCAAGTTGGCATCCTACACATCATGGGGACTGAGAGAGGAGACTAGGAATGGAAATGACCACTACAGACACCTGAGCTCTGAAATCCCATCAATCAGAGAGATGAGAATCCACCCTGCTCTGGCATTTGCCCAGCTGGTCTGCTTCACATTATGGGATCAGGCCACCCAAAGGTTCTAGGAGGCTGGGAGTCTGTTCTTAGCCTTCCTCTTCCTCCTTTGAATTAAAAGGCAAGCCAGCTGGGTGTCAGACTGCTTGTATCTAGTGTCCCTGGCACTGAGGATTCACATGGTAGGACTCAGGCGAAACTGAGCAGGGTGTGGCAACAGAGGGGTTGTCTTCACCCAGTCCTGAGGTATTATGCAGTGGGTGCCAGTGGCTACTGGGGAATGTGGAATTGTCTGTGTCGTTGATGAGACGGCAGTGGTGTGCTCATCTGTACTTCACCCATGAAGGTCTGGACCAGCATTGATAAAGGCATGAAGTCTGAGGTAGCATGATGCGTGTGGGGAGCCACAAGTGGGGTTGTTTTTCAGGGGATGCCAGACTGAGCTTTCACTTCCTTAATGCTTTTCTCCTATCACTGGTGTGTCCATTGTGTAGGGCATTGGTAGGGCAAGAGTTGGGTTCCCAAAAGAGGATTGAGTTGGGGCTGAATGTAGGTAACACGTGCACAGGTATGCACACTTCCAGTCTTGTGAAGTTATTGGCAGGATTTGTCGTTTCCTGTTGTGTGCTTCTCTGTGTCTACGTGCACAGGGTAATTGTCCCACTTAACAGTGTTTGCAAAGTTAGGACTTGTGTGGAGATCTATTTTATGTCACCTTATTTTGAGGTTAAACTGGCCTCAAAATCTAGTTTTAGCATTTATGCAGGTTTTAGTCCTCTATCATTTTGAATATTCAGTCATGCATTGTGACTTTTTGTACCCTCCATGGAGGTCAGCCTTTGCAGGAAAAGAGGGTGATATGTGGCTTTTGCAGGCTGTTTGTTGGTGTCATCCCTTCCTTACTAGCTTCTCTGAAAACACTTGATGAGGATATCAGGATTCCATTCAGAATCATCCCAGACAACTGACTTCTTTTTTTTTTTTTTTAATATTGAGAAATATTTTGTAGACAATGAGTTAATGCGTTCATGGGGTTTTTTTTGTTTGTTTGTTTTGTTTTTTTAAAGAGAGAGGGACAGTGAGAGACAGAGAAAGAGAAAAACAACTTTATTTAACTTTTTCACGTGGCCTTTGTTGCTCCAACACTCAGTTGTGTACATGGTGCTGGGGTTTGAACCCGGTCCTCGTGCTTTCCAGGCAAGCGCCGAAACCACTGAGCCACCGCTCCAGCCCCAGCATTCATGTTTAAAGGGTACTTATGAATTATTTTTACTAATATAATTTACCTCTTATTAGTAGGAATAAGAACCAATACTAATGTAGCAAATATAGCATACAGAGTACAAATAACTTTACTTTTTTATATTTATTTTAATTCTCTAAACAATTCTATAGATAGATACTATTGGTTATTGGTATTTGCCCTCTGTCCCTTTGTCTTTTTTTTTTTTTTTTTTTTTTTCTGTATTGCTCCAGTAAGTGAAAGGAAAGTTTATTGAGGTGAGGTCCCAGGGTTGTGAAGCTTAGGCAGGAGGCTGCCCTGTGAGAGAAGGAGCCTTTGGATGGGTCTTACTTAACTTCTCCTGTGGCCTCATTTTTTTGCAGCAGTTGACAGCATGGGGTACAAGAGAACATGTCACCCGTAGCAGCTGTCTTGTTGCAGTTGTTTCTGGGCAAGCTGGCGCAGGGAAGGCTCGATGATGCCACCATGGAGGCAAAGCAGCAGGTGTGGGGTGGATGCTGGGTGTCACAGTCTGAGAGCATGGCTATGCTCCAGCTGAATGCTTGCAGGCATCAGATGCTGCTGGTCTGGTGGAGTGCCCTCCTGGTCTTGCTTTTGGCTTTGACATTCTTGATGGTATCACTAGGCTGGAGACAACTGACTTCTTACAGAAAGGCTTTGTTATCCCCTCCCTTGCTGCTGTGAAAACAGATGCCCCTTTCCCTGCAGCTGAGAAAATGAAAATATTTTGTGAATTTGATACAGAAAGAGAGTGACCATGCTGAAGAAATTAAGACTCACAATCACAAGGCTGGTGCAGAGATTCTGCATGAGAGGAAACGATGAATGAGAAGACAGACTTTCTGTCTCCGAGAGCAAGTCCAACTGAAGTCTGGGCTCTGGAGTAAAGAAAGCTTCTCTCCTCTTCTCCTTGCCTCTCCGTTCTGCTTCCTGAACTCCATTCCGTCCCATTGTGGCTGCAAGGAATAAAGTCACTGTAAGTAAAAATAATGAGGTGTTTAGTTCCATTTTCTTTCTTCTTTTTCCTATCAACATGTCGGTTGGGATTTAAGTCTCTATAGCTGCCAAGGTTCTTGAAGAGATGAAATTTCTGTTTTAGCTCCAGAGTAAACTCCAGGATTAGCAGGGGAATTCTTTGCTCCTGTCTGAACTTGTCATGCTTAACTGTAATAAGTAGGCCAAACCAGGGGCAGCTGAGTGCTAGACTGGGGAGCAATAGGATTCAAATGCATTCTCAGATAATCTCTGAGCTTTCGGAATTGGTGGGTGAGGAGGAAGATATTGGCTGGCTTCTGCCACTTCCAGGCTTGCCTTATTCCCAGCCACAGTGCTTTTAGGTGAGGGAGTGTGGCCACTTAGGCAAAATTACTAAGGTGAGACAGAGAGATGTACTTTTTTTTGGAGAGGGAAGCACACTTTCTAAGTGAGGCGGACCCTGAGCAGCCTCACAGGAGTGGAACCTTAAGTCTGACTGGATGAGGGCAGCAGGAAGCTCTCTAGAAATACAGTGTTCTTCTCCCATGGCCCCAAATGGCGACCACAGCTGGTTGCCCAGCAATGCTGAAGTGGGCCTTATTGCTTGCTGAGGATCACTCTAGCATGGCTTCCACCCTCCCAGGACTGCAGTGTCCCCACCCTCTGTCCCCTGCAGGCTGACGGACGTGGAGGATGCGGCCGTTGCCCCCGGAGGTGTGTGGCACTGTAACTGAGCCAGGCCCCCAGGCCGTATGGCCATGATGTGGGCTCCTCATGGCCTCCGCAGGAGCAGAGCACTGCAGCATCGGCCTCCACCAGGGAAGCGACTTAAAGCAGCGTGGCTCCTCAGGCCCTGTGCCTGCCGCGCCACCTGAGAAGCCGGCAGAGGGCAGAGCCTGGCCCCAGGCCCATCAGCAGGTTAAGCCAATCTGGAAGCTGGAGCGGAGGCAGCTGGGCTCGCTGCCAGCAGGCCTGGGCCCCAGCCTCTCGGGGGCCCCCCCCCAGCCAGCCTATTTCATTTGCCCTGGCACTCTGTGTAGCTCTGGGACCACGGCTGTCATTGCAGGCCACAGCAGCTCCTGCTACCTGCACTCCCTTCCGGACTTGTTCAGCAGTACGCTGCTCTACCGCCGCTCCAACAGCAGGCATAAGCCGTACCAGCAGCTGGAGTCCTTTTGCTTACGCTCAAGCCCATCCGAAAAAACGCCTTTTTCTCTCCCTCAGAAGAGCCTCCCTGTCAGTCTCACTGCCTGTAAAGCCACTTCCACGGTCTTCCCAATGGCTCAGTCCATGACATCCTCATCCACAGATCCATACCTCTCACTGGCAGCAGCTGGGGAGAACCCTTCAAGGAAGAGCCTGGCCTCTGCCATCTCAGGGAAGATCCCATCTCCACTGTCATCCTCCTACAAGCCCATGCTGAACAACAACTCCTTCATGCGGCCAAGTAGCACTAAAGTGCCTTTATCTCAGGCTCTAGAAGGCCTGAAGCCAGTATCCTCACCCAAGATCCAGCCTCTCTCCTGGCATCATTCAGGGGGTACTGGAGACTATGCACCCCAGCCTATTGACCATAAGGTGCCCCAAAGCATTGGTACTATCCTTGAGGATGCCACTGCCCATATCACCCTGTCTACCCCTAGCTCCCTCAACACATCCACCACCAGTGTTGCCTCGTCCCAGTATGGCCAAAATAAATTAGCCTTGAGGACACAGCCACATTCCTGTGGCCTCGATGACAATTCTGGTTCCCAGGCTCCGACTAAAGAGGTTCGTTTCACTGAGGCTGTGAGGAAGTTGACTGCAAAAGGCTTTGAGAAGATACCACGACCAGGCTACCAGTTTGAACAGTCTTATTTTGTGAACCCCAGCTTCCAGTGGAACCTCCTCAACAGGGGCAGGCGGTGGAAACCTGTGATAGGCCAGCAGTTCCCTCAGGAGGTTGCTGGGTCAGACAGTAGGATCCTCCCTGGTGCCTCCAACACCTTAGGGTTGGACAGTACAGTCTTCTGTACCAAAAGAATCAGCATTCACCTCCTTGCCTCACATGCCAGTGGGCTCAGCCCCAACCCTGCCTGTGGGTCTGTAGTTGACCCCCCACCACCTGGAGAAGATAAAACTCCTGTTCCCTCTCATCCTCTTCAGCCTCTCGGGGTAACTGAGTTGGCCACCCACCTGTCTTCCATCCATCTGGGCCAGCCTGGGAAGGAGGAGCTTGAGGAAGGCAGGGAACTAGACTTGCCTGCTAGGGATATTGGGTAAGTAGGAGAATGTTTTGGTTCCTTTAGAGCAGTACAATGGGTACACCATAATTTGGTGATACTGACTTAGTACCTCTGAAGGTTGGTTTTATTTTTTAGCTATCCTAGATTTTTTACTTTCATTTTATTGCATCATTTCATTTTATTACTATAGCTTGTAGACCAAATCCTACTCGTTGCCTGCTTGTGTAAATAAAGTTTTAATGGAATGCAGCCTTGTCCATTTACTTCTATGTAAAAAAACACACAATCTATGGCTGCTTTTCTTGTCTTTTTTTTTTTTTTGGTACTGGATATTGAATCCAGGGGTAGTCTTTTTTATTTTTTATTTAGAGACAAGATCTCACTAAGTTGCTCATGGTCTCCCTAAATTGCTGAGGCTGATCATGAACTTAAGATCCTCCTGCCTTGGCCTTCTGAGGTGTTGGGATTATAGACTTTAACAGCTGTCTTTCTTGATACAGCAGTAGGGTTGAATGGTTGTGACAGATTGGCCTGCAAAACAAAATATTTACTCTTTTGTCCTTTAGAGAAAGAGTTTGCTAACCCCTGTTGTAGGTGACATCCAGGAGAGAAATAAGAATTACAGACACCAAGTATTGGGATCTGTACTTGTTCCAGATCAAATCAGGTTCCTAAGTATTGCTGGTAGGAAAGCCATTCAGAGTCAGGACAAAGACATAGCTGATTCTTTCTCTTGTGTCTTTTATTCTTCTGGAACCTTGGTCCACCAAGGCCTTCTGAGTTTCCGAGTGAGGAACGTAGGAACATTTAAAGTTCATTACTAAATATTCATTGATGGTTTTTTGTATGTAGAGTTTTGCACTTATGTACTATGTGGGACTTCATATAAAAGGGAAAGCAGTACTTCTGTGTAGATGGGGGATGTAAAGAACTATGACTAGTTGTAAACTTTGGGGGGTCAAGAGAAATAAGTTGTGAGATCCAGGCAGGAGATAGCAGATTGGTGACAGGGAAGAAACAGATAAAGAAGGAATGAAGCCACGTGTGATGGCACATGCCTGTAATCCCAG
Organism: Aplodontia rufa; assembly: GCA_004027875.1. Taxonomy (NCBI): domain Eukaryota; kingdom Metazoa; phylum Chordata; class Mammalia; order Rodentia; family Aplodontiidae; genus Aplodontia; species Aplodontia rufa. The sequence continues at coordinate 7,361 of PVKS010042603.1, read as the reverse complement.
CAGCTCAGGGGATTGAGGCAGGAAGATTGCAAGTTTGAGGCCTTAGCAACTTAGACTCTCTGAAATTGAAAAATAAAAAGGATTGGGGAAGTACCTTAATAGTAATGCACCTCCATGTTCAATCCCCAGTACCAGGGGGCAAAAAAAGAAAAAAAAAATGGAGGAAGAATGAGACTCTCTTGACTTCTTATGGAGTTGGTTGGGCTGGGGCATGATTCTTTCTTTTAGTTCAGCTACTGACCGGGTTGAAGCTGAAGATACAGAAGAAGAACTAATAGACAGTTTGGAGGACTGCTGCAGCCATGATGGGAATGAAGAGGAAGAAGGTGAGTTGAGAACCCTTCTGCTCTGAGTAGAGGTTTGTTGCAGCCTTCTAGGGAAGGAAACTAACAACTGTGTACTGTGCTTGATTCATATTATCTCCCTCTTTAATCATCTGCTTTTGGGACCTTATGGGGAGCTTTTGGAGGGCTTTGGTCCCTAGTCCTCCTGTCCCATCAATCTTGCCTTGTCTCTGCTGCTCTTGAGCTCAGGAAAGGCAGTGCAAGGTATCAGGTGGTGTCCCGACTTCCAAAGAAGGGATGAGCCCAGGATGTTCCAGGAAGAGCAGCCTAGGCTTGGTGAGTGTTTGTGGCAGCCTCTTCCAGACTGAACTTCTCTGTTTTTCCTCCCCAGGAGACTCAGAGTGCTCCTCTTTAAGTGCTATTTCCCCCAGCGAGTCGGTGGCAGTGATCTCTCGGTAAGTGTCAGTTGTGTAGGTCATGACATGAGTAGATGCTCATTTTCAGTTTTTTCAAGATGATGAAGTGTGTAACTAAACTGGCCCTGAGAACCCTAACTCATTTTCATCCGTTTTTATGTTTATTCCTTTAGTTTGGAACAGGGAGCAGCGGGGGACCAGACACACACTGTCAGTTGGGTTTAAAAATAGTACTATGTTTCTTAGGTTGCAATTTGGTCTTGAGGCTCCAAGAAATTGTTCAACAAAAAAGACAAATATTTTCAAGAAGTGTTTATGAATAACCATTTAATGAAGAAACATATTTGAGGTAAATTCTTAGTCCTTTTAGCAACCTTCATGAGGATGATTGTCACCTTATATTGTAAAATGCATCCCATTATCAGAAATTATTTTGAAACAGATAGGAACTTTTAAAATGTTCTTTGGCTCCCTTCTGAGGTTATTTTTATATAGGAAATAAGATTGATATTTACCTTAGTAATAAGAAATTAAATTTAAAATTCTCTTGTTCTCATCCAAGTTATTTTATTGACTGCCTGTGGTCTGAGGGATTTTCACCCCTAACTTTGGAACCAAAAAACTCAGTCTGTTAATGTAAGTCCTTTGGTAAAACAAACAATTGTAGGATGCAGCATAGCTGAGGTGGGAATTGGGAGAAAGGAAGGAATGCAGGACTGTAAAGACTTTTGTTATTCCATGGAAGACTTTTAGAACTTGGTAAAGGATCATTTGCACCACATGTAACATTCTCCATTATAATATCCTTCGCACCCTTAACCATCCAACCTTGCCTCAGAGTGAGGTTTCTGCCTTCATTAATAAATTATATTTTTTTGTTAACTATTTTAAAAAATCCCCCACAGTACTAAATATTAATGGGGTTTTTTTCCTTTTAAAAAATTTCCACTGAAGGGCAGGAGCAGTGGCTCAACAGTTATAGTGCTTGCCCGGCATGCGCAAGTACACAGGTTCAAACCCTAGGACCCACGTACACAACTAAGTGTCAGAGCACCGAAAGTTATGTGAAAAACTCAATTAAAAAAATTGATTCTTTCTCTCTCTGTCTCTCTGACTCTTTCTCTCATTGTTCTCTCTTAAAAATTTTCCACTGAAAATACAAATATAGAGTATTGGTGTTTTTAGTAATATTTCTATTCTAATTTCTAATTAAATTCTAGCCATGTATATCAGGGTTTGTCCAACACGTGGAGCATCCGCTCTGGTTGCTTTTCTTTGTGGCAGCCTATTTAGATGAAGCTGAGAGGAAAGAGCTTTCCACACTGTGGTGAGTAGGGACAAGGGTAACTGTATCTCCACGGTGCTGTGGTAGCAGCTGCACCACCTGTAGAGCCCCAAGCCCGCCCAGTGAGGCCGAGGTGTCTAGAAAGGGGGAGAGACATTGGGACTTTTTGTCCTGTCACAGGTACTTGAGTCTGATGTGTGAATTGTTAATCCAGCTTAATACACCTCCTTTCAGAAAAGCAGTGCTACTTCTAGTTGTAGGTATTGGATATCGATTAACTCCATTCTCCATAGAGGAATGAAAATACATAGCACGGACTTGTTTTGGAGTTCCACCTTTTCCATACTTAAAGAGTGATCTGTGTTTATCTACAGGCCTGCTTCAGGATAGCCACACAGTCCTTTATCTAGTCATCTGCTATGTGAGATAAAATTCATGGACTAGTGATATAGCTCAGTGCTAGAGCACGTGCAAGTAATTGGGAGGCTCTGGGGTTTGGTCCCCAGTACCAAAAAAAAAAAAAAAAAAAAAGTAGAAAGAAATTCACAAAAGGTGTATGTTAATCATTTGCTTTTTAATTAATTCCTACAAATGTTACAGACCTTCCTATCAATATGAGGCTTTAAACATGGTTTCAAAAAAATGAAGATTGATGAATTTCAAACCACTTTCCATTTTAAATATGAGTAAAATTGCTAGGCATTGTGGTGCATGCCTGTAATCCCAGCAATTTGGTAGGCTAAGACAGGAGGATAACAGGCTCAAGGCTAACCTCAGGAACTTAGCAAGACTCTGTCTCAAAATAAAAAATAAAAAGGACTGGGAATGTATAAAGCACCCCCTAGGTTGAATCTCTAGTACCAAAAAATAAAATGAAGATAATTAAAATCAGAAATGCTTTTAGACAGTTAAAAATTTTTTACTTTTTCTCTAGTATCAAAAGATTTATATTTATTAACATTACTGAAAAAAATGGAAAGATCATCTGAGAACACTGCCTTTGTTCCCCTCCACTTTAGTTGGTTGGTTGGTTGGTTGAGAAGGGGTCTTGCTGTGTTACCAGACTGGCCTCAAACTCATGGACTCAAGTCATCCTGCTTCTCACCAATAGCTCAAGTACATTTCTTGCTGCTGTTCCCCTGCCTTCCCCTAAAGAACCATGTAATTTTAGAGATGGCAGTCATCAAGCCCAATGAAAAAATTGAGGGCCAGAGAAGTAAGTATTTCGAGATCATAGGTTATAGCCTTCCTGGACTAACAGCCAGGTCTCTTGAGGGTAAGTTCAGTAGTCTTGAGAGGCAGCTAACAAGGATTTTCTCCCTTTTGGTTTTAATTAAACTTTAGAATTTAAGATAATTCTAGGCTCATGTGCAATTGTGATAGATTAACAGTCTTTATATTCTCTACCCATTTTCCTTCGATTATTAACATGGTGCAAAACAATAGTGAGAAATAGTATAATATTACTATTAAAACATCATTGACAGAGGCAAAATACAGAATAGTACCATCACTGCAAGAATACTTACTGATGCCCTTAAGTGACATCTACTTCTCCTTTTACTCCCATCACTGCCTCCCCTCATTAACCCTGGCAACTGCTAGTTCTCCATTTCTATAATTTTGTCATTTCAAGAATGTTACACAAAACAAAACAAAACTTTATACCACTTCTTAGATCTCTTGTTATTTTCCTCTTTGATTATCCATATCATTCTTTTTTTTCTCCTCATTTAGCTCTTTGTCTCAGTGTAGCAGTCTTCTGCTTGTGTCCACTCATTCTTTTTCCTCTTTCAGAACCATGGGGACTTTCCCAGCCTGTGGTGTGGCATAAGAAGGAAATCCTTATCTCTAGGTGACATTTAAGGGTGTGGCTGTATGTAGGTCAGCTCTGGTGTTTTATGGATTCATGTTTGCAAAATGATTATTGAGCACTTGTTTTTTTCAAAATCTCATCTAGCCAGGTGTGGAGTATACTCCCGTAATTCCAGTTTGGGAGGCTGAGGCAGGAGGATCTCAAGTTTGAGATCTTAGCAACTTAGCAAGGCCCAAGTAACTTAGTGAGACCCTTCTCAAAATAAAAAAGGCTGGGAGCTGGAGCAGTGGCTCAGCAGTTACAATGCTTGCCTGGCATGTATGAGGACGCAGGTTCAAACCCCAGCACCATGTATGCAGTGAAGTGTTGGAGCAACAAAAGTCACATGAAAAACTAAATAAAATTGATATTCTCTCTCTTTCTCTCTCACTGTCCTTCTCTCTAAAATAAAATAAAATAAAATGAAAAGGGCTGGTGATGTGGCTTGTGGTTAACTGTTCAATCCCCAATACCAAAAAAAAAAAAAGGAAGAATCATTATATCTATTACTGTAACACCTCAGAGCTGTTGCTTTTCCTTGCTTTGCCACATGTTTATTTTTAATATTAGGAGCTGCGTTGAGATTCTTAACAAACCTTCCAGTCGTGAGAAAGTTGTCCGACCAGCCCTCATCTACAGTCTCTTCCCCAATGTGCCCCCTACCATCTATTTTGGCACTCGGGATGAAAGAGGTAAATGTGACCAAGTGAAAGCTCAGAAGAGCCCCCAGGAGGTGGTGATAAGGGAGGGAGAGAGAGCTTCCAGAATGGCTATTGCAGTGGTTAACCATACTATTGCCAAAGGTCCCCAATATGGGCACCTTTTCTTGCCTATCCTTTAGCTATCCCTTTTTCAGCCTTATAATTTTAGACTTAGCTCATGCCTTCTAACCTTGTTTCTTCCTCCTTTTAACCTCCCCTTTCTTTGCTTCTCATTCCTGCCCAGTCCTCTTTCTTTCCCCAGTTTACTCCTCTGAATCCCTGATCTGGAACAATTCATAGTGACTTGCCTGTGGGAAGGATAGGTACCAGTGTCTTTTACGTCTTCTCACCACATAACTCTCCTCTTCCCCACTCCCACCCCATGCCTTACTCCAGTGGAGAAACTTCCCTGGGAGCAGAGGAAGCTGCTCCGGTGGAAGATGAGCACGGTGACCCCCAACATTGTCAAGCAAACCGTTGGACGATCCCACTTCAAAATCAGCAAGCGTGAGTCACTTGCCTCACTGTGAGCCTCTCCTTTGTCCCACCAGTTGGGCTGTGTGTAGGATTCCTCTTGGGTACATCTGGAGCTTCCAACCTCATGGCGGACAGAGCTCTGGAAGCCATCTGGACTGAGCCTGTTGCTCAGAGTTGGGAAGCAGAGGTCATTATTCTGTCCCTGGCCCCAGGGCCTCATGTAGGCATGGCAACTTTTAGAAACCTAGTCAGGAAGCTGTGCCCAGGCTTAGTGGTATTTCTGGGGCCTCTGTCTCAGGGTCTGAGCTGCCAGCAAGACCAACTCCCTGATTTCCCTTTATAGGAAATGATGACTGGCTGGGCTGCTGGGGTCACCACATGAAATCTGCTAGTTTCCGATCCATTCGAGAGCATCAGAAGGTAAGGGTCCTTTCTGAAGAGCTATTCCTGTGGACTTCGAACTAGACCAGCAGGAGGGTGTATGGGGAGAAGAGGGTGACCCCAGAGAAGTGAAGAAAGTTTATAGAGAAAGTAGTTCAGGAGGGTTGCTGAGTGAGACCCTAGCAGACCATGTGTGACTCCAGTTCTGCTGCAGTGCCTTGGCCAGTTGCCACCTCTCAAAGATACTTTTTCCTCTAAAATGTCTTGAGATAGAAATATTGTTTTTTCAGTTGATTATGTTTCCCCAATAACCACTGCACATTGCCTCCATTCCCCCAAGCTGAGTATGTGTAAAGAGGACTTCTGGTCTCATGTTGGAACAAATGAGTCCCTTGTCTCCAGACTTGTTAAAGGCCAGGTGTTTTCCTGACCTTGTCCCATAGACTGTCGTGGGGAAAGATTCAACAGCTGTTTCCTTGCACTCAAGGTGATATACATTTGTCTTAATCGCAGTTGTGTTCTACTCACCTTTTGGTGAGTGCTTAGTGTTGAATATGTCACCATTTATGGTGACAGTGATAATGGAGTAGGAGTTTGCACAGTTTCATAGGAAGTTGGAATGGCCTAGTGGGGCCTAGCAGTCTTACCTCCATCCTTTTGTCCCTTCTATAGCTAAATCATTTCCCAGGTTCTTTCCAGATTGGGAGGAAGGACAGACTGTGGAGGAACCTGTCTCGAATGCAGAGCCGCTTTGGCAAGAAGGAGTTCAGTTTCTTCCCCCAGTCCTTTATCCTGCCCCAGGATTCCAAGCTCCTGCGCAAAGCCTGGGAGAGCAACAGCCGCCAAAAGTGGATTGTGAAGCCAGTGAGTGGGTCACAGTGGGTGGTAGATGGTGGTCTGAAAGTGCGAGCAGCATAATATTGGGCCTGGAGCAAGTATTGTCTCCTTTCCGCTTTTCTCTAGCCAGCATCAGCTCGAGGCATTGGCATCCAGGTCATTCACAAGTGGAGTCAACTCCCCAAGCGCAGACCCCTCCTGGTACAGAGGTAAGCCCATCTGCAGCTCACATCCCTCTCCCAGTCTTCCTGTATCCTTGGCCTCCAGGTTTCCCTTTCACAATGTTCTGCCCCTTGTCCTCTCAAAGACCTTCCTTAGCCAACTTTTTCAGCCATATCCCCAGTTCTTTTTATTTTGAAACAGGGTCTCACTAAGTCGCTTAGGGCCTCGCTAAATTCTTGAGGCTGGCTTTGAACTTGTGGTACTATTGAGATGCTAGGATTACAGGCCTGCACCACCAGGCCTAGCAGTTTTAGTGTCTTTACCTTGGGAACTTTGAACTGGCTTTACCCACCAAGATCCCACTAGCTGGATGTGAAATTGTGGCCTTTCCTCTGTGTAGGTATCTACACAAACCCTACCTCATCAGTGGCAGCAAGTTTGACCTGCGGATCTATGTTTACGTCACTTCTTACGATCCTCTACGGATTTACCTCTTTTCAGATGGACTTGTCCGCTTTGCCAGTTGCAAGTATGTGATATTGGTGAAGTGTTGCCTCATAATTTGGGGGATTTATTTTCCTCAGAGGGAGGGAAACTAGAGGATGCCAAACAGAAAATAACACGTTTTAGTGGGTTTTGTTAGTATGGGTGGGGGGAGAGTGGGAAATGAGGTTCTCCTCTTCTTCACTGAATTTGGAGGACTATGGAAGGATGAAGGAGATAACTGTAACTGGTTTTCTGAGATATTTCTGACAGATAAACATCTCTGATCCTTGTGGATCTGAAAAAATCATGAGGGGCTGGAGTGGTGACTTGGTGGTTACAGCACTTGCCTGGCATGTGCAAGGATGCGGGTTCAAACCCCAGCACCACATACACAATGAAGTGTTGGAGCAACGAAGGGCACATGAAAAACTAAATAAAATTGATTCTCTCTCTCTCTTAAAAAAAAAAAAAAAAAAA
>PVKS010042602.1:0-15313 GCA_004027875.1 Aplodontia rufa | reverse complement strand
CTTCATGACATTTATGGTATAGGGGTATTATTGCAATATATCATTAAATATTAAACCACACAGAAAATGACCAAGAGAGAAAGGGAGAGGGGACAACTACAGTACAAAGAGAAAACAAAACAATTTAACAAAATGCAATAGTAACTCCTTACCTACCAATAACATCTTTAAGGATGAATGTATTAAACTTTAAAGTAAATGGTTTAAAAAATATAGAATAGCTGAATGGATTAAAAAACAGATGCAATTATATGCTGTCTATAGTAAATGCACATTAGATTTAAGGACACACATAGCTGAGGTTGAGGAAAAGAAAAAGATATTCCATCCAAATGATAAATAAAAGGGAGCAGGGTTGCCTATACTTACATTAGACAAAGTTGACTTTAATTCAAGCATTGTCACAAGGGATAAAGAAGGTCACCACATGATGACAAAAGTAATTAATAAGAAGATATAAAAATCGTAATAAATAGTCACCCAAAATAACTAGATAACAATGCAATTATAGTAGGAAGTGTCAATAGCTTACTTACATTATGGACACCTATCCACACAGAAAAGCAATAAGAAAACAATACTATAGAGCAAACTTTTTTTTTTAGAGAGATAGGAAAGAGAGAATCAAGTTTACTTATTTTTTTTCTTCTGGACTTTGTTTCTTCTTGCACATGCCAGGCAAGCACTCCAACCACTGAGCCACTGCTCCAGTCACATAGAGCAAACTTTTTTTTTTTAGTGTCTTTTTAATTTCCCCATTTTTAATAAGAAATTTAGTTATTGTACAACCAAAAATGTATATAAAATAACAATATGATACATGACTATTCTTAAATCAGATTTACTCCCTAGATCTCTCTCTATTCTCCCTCTCTCCCCTACCCCAAGTCCTTCCGGATGCATATTTATGATTGCCTTAGATTATGTGTTGCTACTACTTATTTGGGTCTAATACAGGAGACTGACTACTTTTCACAGGCCTAGATTTAGCTACAGCCTCCAAAATGAGTGAAAACATTTGACCCTTGACTCTGGGTTTGGCTATTTTTTCTCAGCATGATTTCTTCCACCCCCATCCATTTACCTTCAAAGGCTAATATCATTATTTCTAATTGCTAAGTAGAACTTCATGTTATGTATTTTTATATATATGGTATATATATATATGGTATATATATATATATATATATATAATCTACCACAGTTTTTGGATTCATTCATCCAGTGAGGGGCATCTGGGTTGGTTCCGTAATTTAATTAATTATTGTAAATTGAGCTGCTTTGAACATAGATTTTGCTGTGTCTCTGTAATGTGCTGATTCTAACTCCACTGGAAAAATACCCAGAAAAGGGATAGCTGGATCATATGGTGGGCCCATCCCTAATTTTTTGAGGATTCTCCACACTGCTTTCTAGAGGGGTTGTACCAGTCTGCAGTTTCACCAATAGTGTGCTAGTGTTCCTGTCTCCCTGCAACCCTTCCAGCATCTGTTATTGTTTATATTCATCCATTGAGCAAACATCCCTAACAGACTTGTATAGGAGATTCCACCCAATAGAGAGAAAAACAAAATTTCTTCTCAAATGTGGATGGAACTTTCTTTATGATTGATCATGTGATGCTTGATGCTGGATCACAAAGCAAGTTTTCACAAATTTAAGCTTGAAATCATTTCAAGTAGTTTTTATACAACAATGAATTGAAATTAGAAGTGTATAATAAGCACTAAATAAAAAAATTCAGAAACATGTGGAAACTAAGTTAAATACAATCAATCAATCATTGGGTTAAAGGAAATTAAAAGTAGAATTATAAAACAAGACAAATGAAAACAAAACACAGTGTTCTTAAATTTGCAGGATACATGAAAAGCAGTACTAAGAATTTTATAGCAATAAATGCCTTGATTCAGCAGGAAGGAAGATCTACACAATATAATTTCACATCTCAAGGAACCAAAAAAAAATTAAAAATAAAAAGAGCAAACTAATACCAAATTTAACAGGAAATAATAAATTTTAGGGGAGAATAAAATAAATAGAGAATAGGCAAAGGCAATTAGAAAAAAATCTGACAACACTGAGTTCCTTCTTTAAAAACAGATGAGAAATTGACAAATCCATAGCTGCCTTATCTTAAAAGAAAGAGGATCCAAATCTATATCAGCTGATGTGGTAAGCAGAGCCATTAGGACTGATGTAGAAATTAAAAAACAAGCAAAAAACATAAGTGCCTGTTATGAGCAATTATAAACCAACAAATTGGATAACTTAAAAGAAATTAATAAAGTCCTAGAAATATACAACTTACCCAGATTGAATGAAGAAAATGTAGAAACCATGAACAGTCCAGTAACAAATAGGATGACTGAATTATTAATCTGAAACCTCCCAGAAAAGAAGAGCCAGGACCAGATCATTTCACAGATGGATTTTCCATACATTTAAAGAATAATTAATAGCAATTCTTCTCAATTTTCTTCAAAAAGTGGGACAGCAAATAATTGGAAGTCTTTTTTATGAGGCTGGCATCATCTTGATACCAAAGCCAGAAAAAAATGCCACGAGAAAACTACAAACTAATACTATGATGAACATGGATGCAAATATCTTCAATGAAATACTAGCAAACCACATTAAATAGCACATTAAACAGTACCATGACCAAGTGTAATTTCTACCTGGGATGTGAAGATGTTCCAACACATGCAAGTCAATATGATATGTCACATTATTAAAGCAAAGGGAAACATTATATAATCATCTAAATTGATGTAGAAAAGGCATTTGGGAAAAGTCAATACCTTTTTATGTGTCCCAACAAATTAGATATGAAAAAAATCCCTAAATATAGTAAAGGAAGGGCTCCAAATTCAAAAGGAGGAAATAAAATCATCTGTTAGAAGATGACATGTTCTTATGTGTAGAAAACTTTAAAGACTGTGTTGCCACCTTTTCATTGCTGTGATCGAAATACCTGATAAGAGAAACTCTGAGGAGGAAAAGTTTATTTTGGACTCATGGTTTCAGAGGTTCATTCCATGTCTGGCTGACTCTGCTGCTCTGGGTATGAGGTGAGGTAAAATATCACGGTGGTAGAGTGTGGAAGAGGAGAACTGCTCTGCTCATGACGGATGGGAAGTAGAGAGTGAAGTGGCAGTGACAAAATATAAATTTCCAAAGCGTGACCCTCATGACCTGCTTCCTCCAGCCACACCCTACCTGCCTACAGTTATCATCAAGTAAGGAAATATTTTAAATTATCAATCCATCAAATGGATTTATTCACTAATTAGACTACAGCTCTCATGATGTAATGATTTCTACTCTAAACATTTCTTCATAAATACATGAGCTATTTTCATGACATCTCATATTCCAACCTTATTGCTCTGAACCAAATCAAAAATTAGAATTTATGAACAAATTCAGCAAAATTACTTGATAAGAAATTACCAGGCAAAATCAGTTGCAAGTCTGTCTTCTAACTTGAAATTATCAGAAAAGGAAATAAACTATCCCACTTATAATAACATCAGAAAGAAAGAAACTGCACTCTCATGTTCGTTGCAGAAGTATTCACAGTAACCAAGAAATGAAAGCAACTTAAGTGTTCATTGATAGATAAGTGAATAAAGAAAATATTGTATATATATGTACAATGGAATATTTTTCAACTTTAAAAAAGAAGAAATCTAGCCATGTACAACAATGTGGATGCACTGGGAGGCCACTATGCTACATGAAAAAAACCCAACACTACATGGTACCACTTATGTAATGAATCCAACATAGTCAAACTCATAGAAGCAAAGAATGGGATTATAGCTCCTGGAAGCTAAGGGAAGAGTGTAATCAGGAGATGTTAGCCCAGGGCACAATGTTTGAGTTATTTAAGATGAATATATTTTAAAGTTCTATATAGACTACTTTATTTTTAATACTGTATTGTATACTTTAAAATTTTATAGGCGGGTAGATCTTACATTAAACATTCTAATTACAAAATGATCACAATAATAAAAATAAAAGAGTATGAGAAAACTTTGGGAGACAATTTAAAGCTTGATGGCTGAGATTGTTGAGATGGTTTCACGGGTATATATCTTTAAAGTCATCAAGTTGAATACATTAATTATGTGCAGGTATTTTTTATGTAAAAATCTACCAATGGGATAGCAAAAAATCCAGGAAATACATAAATATAAACCTAAGAATTTGTGCATGATATATATGCTGAAGAGAGAAAATGATGATGAAAGAAATAAGGAATTCTCAAATAGGTTACTATATTTATGAATCAGAATACTTGGTAATGTTAAAAAGTTAACCCTAAACTGATTTGTAGACTTACAGTAATTTAAGCTAAAATTTCTACAGGATTTTTCATAGATTTTAACAAACTGATGCTATTATCCATATAGAAAGCATATAATTTAGATTAGTCTAGTTTTGGAAAAAAATTAAAAATGAGGTCAGAGTACTCACAGTACCCAATTTAAAAACTAAATGTGAAGGTATGTTAGTGAAGATCAGGCCGTTGTGTGGAAGGATATATCCAGAGAGCAAAGGGACAGAATAGGGATTCAGAAAGTGACTCACACACTTATATGCTTCATAAAGATTCACAAAGTATTCACAGAAAAAGGATAATGTAAAAGACATTCATGTTTAAAAATGAACCTTTACTTGTCTCTGGCCTTGTATATAGAAATTAACTTTCAAACATTTGAAAGGAAGTATGTAAACTCTCATTCAGGAGCAAAGGAGTTTTCTGGACAGGCAGAAAAGAATTTAACATGTAGAACCTGAAATTTTGGCATTGTATTGTTCTATTTCATAGAAGGTAGCTTTATGTTAAAATATAGCTTGAATTCTATTATTATTTTAATTTAGTTGTTTGTTATGTTTCAGGTTTTAGATTTCAGTTTAGATATGACACAGTTTGCTCTCTGGAATTTAAAATAATATATACAGCTTCTCTTCAGGAGACAATCTCTTCCTCCTTCTCTTCTTCATTTTTTATTATTATTTGATCACATAGAAGAGCGATGTTACACCAACCTCCTTGTCATAGATTTTAAAACAATCTGATTTTCCACTTCTTGCTTAGGTTTCTCTGTTAAAAGAAGCCTTCCATGGCCCACAGTCTAATGTATCTGTAGATGATATAATTCGGTTATGTATTTGTACACTGTTTCAAGAAAATTCATCGTGGACTAACAAGGGAAATCCTTGTTGGTTACTTTCTGTGATCACTAGCTTTCTGTTAACTTACTTTTTCCATATCAACAAAACAGATCTCTCTGTGCACCATTCCTAGCCCCAGGACCTTTTAGAGTTTCCACATGCTATTTGATCTGATAGATGTGCCAGTTACTTGGCCAAATGCACACATATTTAATTATCAATTAATAGGAAAGTCATTCTTCCATCTATCCACCTTATAATTTTTTCCTAGTCAGCTCATTATACAGTCTACATGAAGATGTAATTAATGTGGATCTTAGACAATGAGTAGATCAAGGTGGAGATCACAGAGATAAACCAGGAAAAACCCACAAACTAGTGCATGACTTCAAAGTTCAAGGTAAGCTGGGAGTTATAATGGATGTGAGCCACTCAAGAGATTAACAAGGGAATCATTGAGTTTGTGGTCAAAGGAGGATACTGAATAAAGTGTAATCAATTCTCTAATAGCAAAGATACACTATGGCTTAAAATATGAATAGTCTAATATTGAAAATAGGGTCACTAAGATATCTGTTTCCAGAGTCTAGAAAAGAATCTAAGTGTTCAGAGAATTGAAAGAAATGATGGTCAAAGAAAATTCAGGGATCAAGGATTCTACAAGAAGTTACTAAAAAGATCAGAATGTTCTTAGGTGGCTATTGCTAGAGAAAGACAGTAACCAATAATGTTTAAATAAATAGTTGCAGAAAGGTAGCATACTTCATCTAGAAGTCTGAGTATGACCTGATTTTAAGACCCTGGATATTTGGTTGGGGAAGATTTTTTAGCACACCCTGGTTCTATACATGCAGGCTTAGCATGGCAAGAGCTTTTCCAGGGGTGGTAACACAGTCAGGGTCACACAAAACTTTCCTCATCAAGGAATAAAAAATATGTTCATACTCAGATGAGAATGGAGACTCATGATCAGAATATTTTTATAGTTTTGGAGGATGTATTTATTTCCTCTGTTTTTCCAAATATGTTCTGAGGAAAACAAACAAACAAACCAAAAGAAAAAACCTGTAAATCCAAACTGCAGTCTCTTCCTGAAAAAATTTTGCCTGGGTAATTTTAAAAGACTCCATCCCAAGGCTGCCCCTAGGGAGTCTATTTCACACTCTCATTGACTTAGCTCATTTAGGTTTTCTTTGCATCTAATCAACATTTTCTTCTGTTTAATTTAACCTTAATGAAGACATTTCAACAAATGTTTATTTTGCATCCCATAACTTTCAAACCCTGGATTTCAAAAATTAAAGAACTTTTTGGAAACCTAGGTACACCAAAATTAACAAGTAGTATCTTTGCTTGAGACTTGAATACAAGGTGAAATTATGAAGGATGTATTATAATAATTGTATTGTGATGATATTTTTCATATCAATAAAGACAATGAACTATATATCAGAAAAGTCAAGCCTATGTGATTTTAATTTTATTGCATATTAGTAAGACTATTAGTAAAACATAAAGTAAAAACAATGTGTTAATCAATATTTATATTTGATTTTTTTCCTCCTACTAAACAAATGAACTTTTGTTATGTTGTATAGTTTTGGTGAGTTACATTGCTTCCCAGAGACCCACTACAAAGGACATCTGGTTCAAACCATCATTGAGTGAGTAAGGAATTTCTGAGGGTGCTGTGGTTGACTGCATACAAGGTCAGATTAAGATGAAGCCTGAGGGGCTGGAGCGGTGGATCAACAGTTCTGGCGCCTGCCTGGTATGTGCAAGGACGTGGGTTCAAACCCTGTTACCACATACACAGCAAAGTGACCAAGGTGTTGAAGCAATGAAAGCCACATGAAAAAACTAAATAAAGTTTGACATTGCCTTTCTCTGTCTCTCACTATTCCTCTCTTTAAAAAGAAAAAGAAAGAAAGAAAAAAAAGCCTGTGGAAAAATTGGTTATAACGAGGAAAAGCCCACAAACAAGATTGCTCTGGATGTCCATGTCACTAGCGTGCTTTTCTCCCTCTCTTTTCTGTGCATAGTAAAACTATGTAAATGTGCCCTTCCAGACATATTTGATTCATTCAGAGGCAGACATTGGACCATGCTAAGCCAAAGGTCTCTGTAGGATTTTTTTTTCTTTTGCATTAGAACTGATGAAGAAAAATTGCTTCTTTGGTGGCAAGAAAAAAATAGGAAGAAGGGCTATGCTCATTCTGCTTAAGGAAACCAAGCTTTAGGGAAATAAAGTGAAACTGATAAAAGAGAGAGATACAAAGAAAGAGACTAAGAGGTGAGCTGTTCAGTGAATGATTTTATGGGTAGTATGCCAGCTCAGACCTGCGTCAGCTTTCCATTTCTGTAGTGTGGATGCATGGTGCTTTCCTGGAGTCTATTGGTTAATAAATCACCATTTCTTATAAGTTAGCTTTAGTTTTTTTTTAAGTCTCCACTTTGGAGACTTGATTAAATTTTAATCCATATTTAATATATTTAGTGGTTGTGTTTTTATTTTTCATTCTTTCAGTATTGGGGATTGAACCCAGGGCCTGACATAGGTTGGCAAGCATTCTATCACTGAGCTACATCCCCATCCCTTGTTTTTCTATTAAGGTATATGTCATTTAAAGTTGAAATTATTCATATGTTGTAGTGGGAATGCTTGATTAGGTAGTTAAAGTAACAGCCTCATCAATAGCCAAGAGATTCTTCAGAAGAAAGAAGATGGAAGACTATCAGTAAAAAATTCAATTATATGTTGCATCACATAAAGTAAAAACAAAACCTAAAAGAAAATTAGAGGTAAATTTGTATCTGACCTGGGAAGTGGAAGCCATAATGCCTGTCTTAGGTTAGATTATTGAACAGAGCCTGAAACAAGCACTGGAGAACAAGAGGGTGTGCTATGATGAAAAAGTGAACAAGAGTTGCAGGATGGAGAAGGAGAAGAGGAGAGAAAGGTGTTTCAGCTGAAGTTGAGCTTTGCTTTGACTCACTGGGGGAGTTTGGGATAAGCTGTCAGAATTTAACTTTACCTTGAAATAAGGGGACCAACTTTTATATTCCTGTCATTTGGTCACTGGTGACGACCTGCAACCCCCACTTCATGGGTTGTGACCTCCTAGGTGAAAGGTCTGTTTGAGAGATCAGTCCTCCAGAGCAGAGGGGCTAAACCTTACAAGAGCTAGAGGTTGGATACAACAGACAGGCAAATAGGATCTTGCTGTCTGGACAGATCACTGTCACCCACTATGATAAAAAATGAGAGAAAATTTTGAGGGAGATAAGGAAGACTTGATCTAATTTTTAAAAGCTAATTTAACTATGCAAAAATTTAAAAATAAACTAAAACTATGTGAAATGGCTGGCAGATGGTCAGTTGTGAAAAAGGATTTGAAAAAGTTGAAACATTAAAGGTTGATGGTAGAGATCCTGCACCTGAGGAGGTGTGCATGGCTGATATTGTCTTCAACAGACTCTTCCAGCTCTCCCAAATAATAAGATCACTATAGTGGATGTCAGACAAGTTGGTATGGCATGAGCTGTCAGCATTCTGAGGAAGTCTCTGGCTGATGAACTTGCTCTGGTGGACATTTTGGAAGATAAGATGAAAGGACAAATGATGAAAGCTCATTTCTTCAAACACCTAAAATTGTGGCAGATAAAGGTTACTCAGTGACAGCCAATTCTAAGATTATGGTGGTAGTTCCAAGAGTCTGTCAACAGGAGGGGGAGAGACAGCCATCTCAATCTGGTGCAGAGAAATGTGAATGTCTTCAAGTTCATTATTCCTCAGATTGTCAAGTGCAGCACCGATTGCATCATCAATGTGGTTTCCAACCCAGTGGACATTCTTACGTATGGTACGTGGAAGCTAAGTGGATTACCCAAGCACCATGAGATTGGAAGTGGTGCATTTTGGATTCTACTAGATTTCTCTAACTTATGGCTTAGAAACTTGGCATTCATCCCAGCAGCTGCCATTGTTTCTGTCCAGGAACTGAATCCAGAAATGAGGACGGACATCTATAGTGAAAACTGGAAGGAGTACACAATAGTGGCTGAAAGTGCCTCTGAAGTCATCAAGCTAAGAGGGCTTATCAACTCGGCTATTGGGTTAAGTGTGGTTGACTTCACTGAGCCCATGTTTAAAAATCTATCCAGGATTCCTCCAGTGTCAACCATGGTGAAGGGGATGTATGGCATTGAGAATGAAGTCTTCCCCAGCCTCCCATGTGTCCTCAAAGCTTAGGGACTAACCAGCATCCTCAACCAGAAGTTGAAGGATGACAAGGTTGCTCAGCTCAAGAAAACTGCAGATACCCTGTGGGACATCCAGAAGGACCTCAAAGACCTGTGACTACCAAGTTCCAGACTATAGAAATTTGATATCTACAATGTGATTAACTCTGAGCCTTTAGTTTTCATTCATGTGCATGGGTCAGTTTGCTTCTTCCTTACTAGGTGATGTGGGCTGGGTTCAATATCAAAGCCCAAGTTTGCTTTAATGTTTGCAATATGAGCTCTTGAAGAACAAAGAAAATGAACTGTGAAAAGAAAAAAAAGGTTGATGGTGTTAAATTTTAAAGGGCTCTCATAAATCAGCATAAAAAGGAGGCAAGTCAGTCTAAAAATATAAATATGTAACCTAAAATAAAAAAGCAAATGTTTCATTTTATTATACAATGCTTCAGTCATATAAATGATTTTTTAAAAGAAGCCCCAATGTACTAGCACATACCAAATATGATAGAACATCACAGAATGACTTCTTCATCTCCCCCTGTTCCCAAAGCTTCCATTCTTCACCAGAGAAAATAAGCATTGTGAATTAAGATATAGGCTATTTTTTAAAAGTAACTTTTTAAAATAAATACTAAGTGTAGAATATTATTTTTGTATATTTAAGCTTGATACTTAATCAGTATTGAATTTCACAGTTTGCTTTATTTACCCATTGTTGTTTATCAGGTTATGTAAGTTCCTTAAACTCCTAATTTTCTAAAGAATTTAAAAATACAAAAAATGTTAGATTTCTTGAATATTTTTGTACATTCATTAACATTAATCCTATTATTATTTAAAAATCTGTTATATATTAAATACATTTTCTAGTGTTAAGCTAGACTTACATTCATCAAGAGAGTCCAGTTTGAGTAAGAATCATTATTTACATACTAAATACTTTGTTTAGGATTTAAAAATCCCTATTTATATAATCTGGCTGAAATTCTTTTTATTCTCATTGTTCTTTGTTGGTTTTATGAGAAACATGAAATGACATAATAATATTCTCATCTCTTACAGAGTCTTCTTAATAATGGAATTATATGGGGCAGAAGAGATAGCTTAGATATTGAGTGCTTGCCTGGCATGCATAAAGACTGGGGTTCTATCCCCAGCATCACATATACAAATAGATGGAAGAAAAACAAAATCCAGATAAAAAAGTAATAAAAAAATAAATCTCTCTTACTGGACTCACCAAAGTCAAAGCAACCCATAATCTAGGGGAATCATAGATATGTAGGGGGTGAGGGAAGAGGCAGGAGGGAGGGGAGAAGGAGGGATGAAAGGGAGGAATCTAGGGAGGGAATTAACAATGTAGCTTACTCTTCACTTAGCCGAGAAGCCAAATAATACTTGTGCATTCATTTAATTTTGGAAAATGCACAATCATATAAGTGCACAATCATATATATATATATATATATATATGTATATATATAGTTTATGGTCATCACTTTCTAGATTCTTTCTGGGCCTAAGTTTGGAGACAGAAAAGCAAGACAGAAAAGAAATATGTTCCTTTGCTGCTGGCTCTCATCTGATCCCCTTCTAACCAGTTGTTGCTTTATTGGCTAACAATGCCTCACACTTGGGATCATTTGCTGGCTCCTTTGAACTCTGTGGGTATTTTCAAAAGTCTTGTACCAGCCAGTAGCAACCTCCTTGGTCCTTCCTCCTCTTTCAGGAGATACAGTCTGATTTCCTATTCTATAATCTGCTACCCAATTCGTCTTTCAGTTACACACTTCACTGCCAATTGGCTGCTTCCCCCTCAGAGGGTTGTCTAGCAACATTGCTTGAAGCAATTATTTCCCACAGTACCACTTATTTGGGAGAAATTTACAAATTCTTGTCAGGAAAAATGGTGGGAATGCAGGTTGTTTTCCATTTTTCCTTTTTCCTTGTCAACAAATGCTCAGAGGACAGATCCTCAGCCTGACCAAAAGTCTGACAAGGAAAATGTTCATGTCAACTCCTTGTGGTCATCACAAACATCTCTTATGGGAACGTGGCGTTCCAGATGACTCCAATCCTCCATCTTCTACAAGCTGGGTCAAGGATGGCAGCAACTTGGATGATGGCTTACATAAATCCTGCCATCATATATGTGTTATATATATATAGTAGAAATAAGAAAATGGGAGATTACTCCCAAAATGTTAATGGTAGTGATCCTTATTTTAAACTCATGTGGGATGTTAATTGCTGTTTTGGGCTTTTCTGATATTTGTCAAATTTGCTTTGAAATTGGTCTTTTTTTGTTCACAAAATTATAATTCTTATTTTTTAAAATTCTAGAAATGTCAATTTAATTTACAAGTGAGCTCAATCCATTAAAAGTCATTATGTTATGTGCTTTTCCTTCTATATACTATTAAGCTGAAAAATAGAGAGTTACAGAATTGGGAAATCACAACATTAAGGTGATAAACTCACTGCAGTCCCTTCATTAACAATCACTCATATTTTGAACATAGCATATGTTTAACTTTCTTGTTCTTTTGTCTTTACTAGAAAGTTGAGGCCCTGTACACTTTGTTCATTCTCCTGTAGTTCATAAGTTCATTCTGCATATAATAATGTGAAAATTTTTTATGTGATCACCATCTCAGATGCTTTACAAATACCAGAGCTTCCCCTAAATAACTGTTATCAGACTAGGTAAGAGAACTGGGAAGTGGAGCTTATCATTGATAATATTAGATATGCAAAGTTGAGAAGGTGGGAAAGGTTATGCTTCTTCTAAAGAGAGGAGGAATTTTGGCTTATTTATTTTGATTGACACTAAGATTTTGATGATATAAGGAAAGTACAACAAAGAATGCTAAGGTAATTTCTTTAAAGGATTGCTAATCTGAATCCCATCTTAAACATTTACATGATGTTAAATTGCCTGAACGTTTGGTCAATTACTGTGTGAACTGACAGCATGTGTCTCCATTTCTTCATCCCCAGACAGGAGCAAAATATTTATTTATCAGAATTGTTAAGAGACTCTATTATGATGATGAATATATTTAAAAATGTAGAGTACTATGGAAATCCAAGCACATCACTCAGCATGGGCTGCCCAAACAAAACACTAAAGACAGACTGACTTAGGCAATGGAAATGTATTTTATCACATTAATGGGGGTTGTAGTTCAAGATCAGGATGTTGGCATGGCCAGTTTCCAGTGAGGGCCCTCTCCTAGGGTGTGGATGGCTGCCTTCTCGCTGTGTGCTCAAATGGACGCTTTAGTGTGTCAGCATGGGGGTAGAGGGAGAGCAAGTTCTCAGCTGTCTCTTCTAATCAATATAGGTACTAATCTCATCATCAGGGCCCCATCTTCACAGACTAATCTAACCCTAATTATCTTTCTGAAGCCTCATTTGCAAATATCACATTGGGAGTTAGAATTTCAATGTATGAATTCAAAAGAGAGGAGATGCAGACATTTAGTTCATAAACCAAGTTATCATTACTGGCAATATAATAAGTGTGATTGTATTAAAGTGATTTGGAGAAAAAGAACTAATAAGACATGTGTGTCTGTATGTAAAGAGACTTATGAAGAATTGGGTCATATGATTATGAGGCTGAAAGGACTCCAGAGGTGCAGGTTGAATCTACAAGCTGCAGATTTGGTTTTTTTTATTTTTTTATTTTTTTTATTAGAAGGGGGAAACATTATCAAACCAATAGTAATCAATGTATATATACTTTGTTATCCAGGGGTAATGCCAAAACATGGATGACCACCTTGGGTTTCACCTGTTGCAGTTTCCCCAAGAAGAACTCATGCGTTAAATGGGTATCTCGTGGAGGAATGACATCGGCTTCTGGGATGGTTCCTCCATATTCCCACTCTCCAGTCTCCTTGGAGATCTTCATATACCTTCCCCCCACCCATTCCCCTCCCTACGCTTCCAAATATCCTAGGGAGCCATCCCCCTATTACTCTGAGAATCATACAATTCGAAGTTATTGTTAGGTTAGCCGTCTAACCTACTGCTTCCCCGTGTATTCTAGCTTCCACAGATGAGAGATACCATTCAGCCATTGAGTCTCTGAGATTTGGGATACTTCATTTAGCATAATTCTTTCCATCTCCGTCCATTTGATATCAAAAGCCATAATAACGTCTTCTCTAATGGCCAAGTAGTATTCCATTGTATATATGTACCAAAGTTTTTGTATCCACTCGTCGAGTGAGGGGCATTTGGGTTGGTTCCATAGTCTAGCTATAGTAAATTGAACTGCTATAAACATTGAGGAAGCCACATCATTATAATACACTGATTCTAACTCTTTAGGGAAAATGCCCAGGAGTGGAATAGCTGGGTCGTAAGGTGGTTCCATCCTTAATTTTTTGAGGATTCTCCACACTACTTTCCATAGTGGCTGAACCAGTTTGCAATTCCACCAGCAGTGTAACAGTGTTCCTCTTTTCCCACAGCCCCTCCAGCATCTGTTGTTGTTTGTATTCTTCATTTTTGCCACTCTAACAGGAGTAAGACAGTAGTTCAGTTCCAATTCAAATCAGAAGGCCTGAGAACCAAGAGAGCTGATGACATGGTCCAGTCTGTGGCCTGGCAGGCTTGAGTCCCAGTAAAAGCCTAGGTTTCAGTCTGAGTGTGAAAGTAGGTACAAAGCAGATTGTCCCAGTTTGAAAGATTTCAGGCAGGAAGAGTTCCCTTCTGCTAAGAGTTCAGTTTTTTATTCTGTTCAGGCCCTAAACTGATTGAATGAGGCCCAGGAAGAAGGGGCATCTTCTTTACTCAATGTACCGACTTAACTATTAATCCCGTCCAGAAACATCTACACAGAAACATGCAGAATAATGTTTTGATCAAATATCTGGACATTGCAAGTCCCAGTTAAGTTGATGTGGAAAATTAATCATGATTGTAATAACTGAACTGTGGAAAAAGCACCCAGAATTTCCATGACTACAATAAATTCCTGGTTAGCACTGGGTCTCCTTGTAGGAATGAGCTGAGATGCGAAGGACCAGCACAGTGCCCAGCAGGTGAATAGGTGCACAATAATTAATGGTCTTCTTTTGCTTTGCCACTTCAGCAGCAACTACCTGCTATATCAGTGTTTTGGTAAGGAAATCTGGAGATTTTCTTATGGATCATTTTTATAGAAAAGGCAAAGGAAAAATACAGACTTTAAGTTTGAAAAACCCATGGTAAATATTATCAGAGAATAAATATCCAGAGCAGAATTTAAGCAAAGTTTTGGAGTGAGTAAAACTTTTAAAAAAGTAACAGCAGAGCAATTGACTTGTTCAAATCACACTTTATTAGGAATGGCAGAACTAGACTTATAATAATTTTTCCTTCCTTCAAACTCAATCATTCTTCCATTAAAAGTCTACTTGACAAAATTGATGTTTCAAAATTATTATCACTAAGATGATATAAAATATTATCACTTTATATCAAAGTGCAGAGTCCCAGGAAAATGGTTAGTCTAAAGATATCATATCAGTATTGTCAAAGAATTGGAATTCTTTGTAAGAAAAATAAAAACTAAAACATGGAAACCACTGTAATTTAGAATTAACCATGAGTTTGCTATAGTTATAACTATATAAGCAAAGAGAATATAATTCCTATAGCTTTTACTTTATATCAAATCTGCTCATAAATTATAAATGAGAAGTAGTCCATAATAATCATATCAATTTATTTTTAACAACTTCAATCAAAATAAAATAAGCCTCAATCAAAATAAAATAAGCAAATATAAATTATGTATTCAGTGTTTTGACTAATCCATCCCCTTGTACATAAAAGAAGTTTCAGTATCATTCTTAATTTTCTCTGTTGGGAAAAAAGAGAT
>PVKS010042601.1:0-15344 GCA_004027875.1 Aplodontia rufa | reverse complement strand
ATGGTTCCCCCATCTTCCCAATCTCCAGACTCCTGAGTTCTTCATACACCCTCCCCCCCTCCCCATCCCCCTCCCTATACCTCCAAGTATCCTAGAGAGCCATCCCCCTATTACTCTGAGAGTCATTCAATTTGAAGTTTTGTTAGGTTAGCCGTCTGCCCTACTGCTTCCCCATATATGCTAGCATCAACAGATGAGAGAAACCATTCGGTCCTTGAGTCTCTGAGCTTGGGAGACTTCACTAAGCATAATTCTATCCATCTCCATTCATTTGATTTCAAAAGATATAATATCATCCTCTCTAATGGCAGAGTAGTATTCCACAGTATATATGTACCAAAGCTTTTGTATCCACTCGTCAAGTGAGGGGCATCTGGGTTGGTTCCATAATCTAGCTATAGTAAATTGAGCTGCTAAAAACATTGATGAAGCCACATCACTATAATACGCTGATTCTAACTCTTTTGGGAAAATTCCCAGTAGTGGGATAGCTGGGTCATAAGGTGGTTCCATCCTTAATTTTTTGAGGATTGCCACACTGCTTTCCATAGTGGCTGAACCAGTTTGCAGTCCCACCAGCAGTGTGACAGTGTTCCTCTTTTCCCACAGCCCCTCCAGCATCTGTTGTTTGTATTCTTCATTTTTGCCACTCTAACAGGAGTGAGGTGGTATCTCATGGAAGTTTTGATTTGCATTTCCCTTATAGCTAATGATGTAGAGCATTTTCTCATATATTTGTGGGCTTTCTGGACTTCCACTGGAGAGAAGTTCCTTTTGAGATCTTTAGCCCATTTATCGATTGGATTATTTGCGAGTTTGGACTTTAGTTTCTTTAGTTCCCTATATATTCTGGATATTAGCCCTCTGTCCGAGGTGTAGCAGGCAAAAATTTTCTCCCATTCTGTGGGTTCTCTCTTGATGCTCTTGATTAGATCTTTGGCTCTGTAGAAACTTTTTAGTTTAATTGCATCCCAATCATTTAATTTTGATTTTACAGCATGCGCCATAGGAGTTTTGTTAAGGAAGAAGCTGCCGACTCCTATAAGGTGTAGTGTTGACCGGACTTCTTTTTCTAGTAAATTTGAAGTTGTAGGCTTAATATCCAGGTCTTTGATCCATTTTTGGTTTTGTTTTTAAAGCTAACAAGTACCTGAGCACCTTGCTATACTACATCTCTCTCAAGACCTTGGAAGTGGTCCATGAGAGCGACTATCTCTGGCTGTGAGCATCACAGCCTCTGCCCCAGTCTCTTGCTCAGAGTTGTTGGGGCATGGTTACAGCATGCCTTGTCATTTACCCTAATTGTAAAGAAGAGTTTGGGTATGAAAGGCATATTATTTGCTCTCATATAGAGAATAAAATTGGAAATTAATAATTAAAAGATAAATGAAACAAATATAAACAAAAGCTGTCACAGTAAAACTTGGAAAACACGGATTTGAAATCAGGTAAACCAGAGTATGAGGTCAATGCCAGGTAGCAGATATAATCCTATAGGCTTCCCTCCACAATGTTTGTATTAGCTGAGGGTCTTCTAAAGAGGGAATTGGAAGTGTCTTAGGGACCGTAAATGCTTCAGGTTGACTCCATTCAAGTTTGGGCCAGAAGAATTACTAAGGAGAGGTGAGTATCTCTAGGCTTCTTTGTAATTTGCCTTAATTTCTCCTTAATTGACAGGACAATTCTTCATCTTTCCACTGCCCTTGTGCTTTAAGTAGTTGTATCTAAATTGTCCTCCTAGTGGCTTCTCCAAGGGTGGAATTGCCCAAACAGTGGGAGAAAGCAGCTTAGATTGTACTGGTGTACAGGGGAATCCAAATTCTTGTTCATTTCCTGACCACTTAAGAAACAAAACAAAACATGTAACAACATTAGAAATACAAATACCGGGATCAAGGTAGGGCCCTAGATTGAAGGCGCAACAGAAATTAGATTAAATAAGCTACAATGTTGCTAATAGCAATGATGTGATAAAGATTCTTAAGGTTGGCACAGCATTTTACTGATAGTCATTTAATGTGCTATGTTATTAATACCACAGATAACCTTGGGAAGTACGCCATTTTCGTTCAATTTTATTAATACTAATATCAAATATTTCTTAAGTCCTTACATTATACCATGCTGTTATGGTTTAGATTTGGAATGTTTCCCCAAAAGCTCATGTGTTAGGCAACACAACTATGTCCATAGGTGAAAAGATAGGCTTATGAAGCTATCCCTCATCAGTGGATTAATCCACTTGGTGGATTAATTTGAATGAATCACCAAGTGATAGGTATATGCAAGTGAGGCATGGCTGGAGGAGGTAGGTTACTGGGGGCCTTGAGAATTATATCTGTTCATGGGCCCTTCCTATCTCTGTCCCCGACACCCCAACTCTCTCTCCTCCCTATGCTTCCTGGCTGCCTTGAGCTTCCACACCCTTGCACCACAATGTTTCTTTTTGGAGCCAGCTGACCATGTACTAAATCTGTAAAACCACAAACTAAAATAAATCTTTCCTTCTTTAAGTTGTTCTTGTGAGGTGTTTTTGTCTCACAGCAATGAAAGGCTGACTAACACATATGCCCTTTGCAAGGAATACTTCAGCTTTAGTACTAAGCTGTACCAAGCCCTTCATTTAGCTCCATGAAATTGTAGTTTTCCTCATTATGTACGCTAGGAAGTAGAAGCACAGAAAGCAAGGCAACATCCACAATTTCACAGCTACTGAGCAGGAAGTATCGTTTTTATTCAGGTAGTCTGGCTCCATGTTTGACACTGTTACCATTAATTTGTATTGTCAGTGACTTGCTGGAAGTCATACTGCCAGTGATAAAGGACAGGGATATCTCCAAAACTTAGTTTTTTCACACCAAGTCTATTTAGTGTGGCCAGTGTCATGTGTAAGGGATATAGTTGGACAAAATGGAGGAAACTTTTAAAAAAAAATTTCCCCACATTTTTAGTGGTGCATTATAGTTGTACAGAATAATGGACCTTGCTGTTACCTAGTCATATGTGCACACAATATAACAACACAGTGTGACAAATACAGCTCCTCTACTGATCTTCCTTTGATTTTCATGAGATCTGAAGCCCACCTTTCTTCTCCTTTTTCTTCTCTAGCCTCACCATTTAAGAGAAAATATATGACCCTCGACTTATTTTGCCTAACATAAGTCTGACTTGTTTTGACTAACATAATGCTCTCAAGTTCCATACATTTTCCTGGAAATGACATCATTTCATTTTTCTTTATGGATGAATAAAACTTCTTTGTGTATATATACATGCCGTATTTTCTTTATCTATTCGTCCATTGATAGATACCTACCCCGGTTCCATAGTTTGGCTATTATGAATTGTGTTGCTATAAACATGGGTATATATGTATCACCATAGTATTATGACTTTACTTCTTTAGGATTAATATCAAGGAGTGGTATAGCTGGGTCATATGGTGGTCATGGCTAGTCTTAGGAGGAAACTATTTAAATTCTAGTTTACTTCAGTTGTGTGACCCCAGGAGTTCTCTCAAATACACTTTTTCTCTGTTAGGAATGAGGAGACGAATTCCTTCTCCATCTACCCTAGGATCTTGCAAAACTAAAATGCAATAAAAGTGCTTTGTACAATAAACTTCTCCTAATAATTTAAACTATTTTTTGTTAAGCCAAGGTTTATACTGTTTTTTGAAGATGTGGGGAACATTTGAATTTACCTTACACACACTGCTAGCCATGTTTGTCCTACAAACTGACCCAAAGATTAATGAATAATTTTCAGCTATAAAACAAATAAAAATAATCATTCTAATTGTGTCTTTTATTTTACAGAAAGAGTAATTTTCTGTGGTCTTTCCTAAATCTAAATTGTGAAAGTATCATTGGATGTAGGAAATTAATCCTTGAAGTAGACAATAAAGTGATACAACACCTAGGCATATTGGATAAAGAATAGTGATGAGATTTAAAATGCTTTTTATAAAGATTCTACTTTATATTTAGCTAAGTAATATATGGAACAATTATTACCTTTTGGCACCGGAATGATTACCCTCAGTGCTACTGAGAAGCTGCTGCTTGGCCAACACCTGCAGTCGAACTGGACTAATGCAAATGATTTCCAGGCTTATTTTTAAAAAAAGTGTATACATATATGTATATAAAGTTACTTTTTGAGAAAAATGATAAATTTTCACATAATTTCTAAAACTTTCCCATAAAACTTTCTAATCATAATAGATTTTCTGCCATTGAAGACATTTTTCTCTAGTAGGTGAAGATACATTATCAGACATTTCATACTTTTCCAAAACAGCAATAAAAGCAGAGCTGGTAACACCTTACAGAGAAATTATTTAATGAGTGTTTACTATATGCCATCTCTGATAATCACTTTATGTATGTATTTAATTCCTCAAAACTATAGGTATTACTCCTATTTAATTATTGTGTAAAGGAAGCAGTGTCAGGCAGTGTAAACATTACTGTGCAGACATTACAGAATGTTCTTTCAGAAACTTACGTTTGTCATGCAGTCAGGAGATGCAGTAACCTGAGATGTATGAGACTGCTGCTGGTGTAACATGGAATACTATTTTACAGTAAATATTCTCTATACGTAGAAGGAATACACTCAAATAATAAAAACCATGGAATAGTAAATAGTCATTTACTGCAGTTATCAAGCACTATGAACTGTGTGTGGCAGTAGGTGCTAACATCCACACATCACTGTGCATCACTATGAATATCACCAGCATCACTCTGAACATGCAGGTAGTAACATTGCACTGTGACATCATTAGGCAACAGACATTTTTCAGTTCCATTATAATCTTATGGAGGGGCTGGAGTGGTGACTCAGCAGTTGGAGTGCTTGCCTGGCATGCACAAGGACCTAGGTTTGAACCCTACATCACATACACAGCTAAGTGTCAGAGAAACAAAAACCAGATGAAAAATAATGAATAAAATTGATTCTCTCTTTCTCTCTTTAAAAAAATAATTTTATGGAACCACTGTTGTAAATGTGACCCATCATTAAAACATCATTGCACAGCATATGTATATATACATACATACATATACACACATATATAATGTATATTTTAAAACAGAGTAATTAATGGATGACTTTTTAATAGGATTAATGTGAAAAATGTATACAACTAAGTTCAAGAGGGAATTATTTATTGAATTTAATGTTCAAATTTCAGCTTACAAAGGATTCAGTCTACAATCACACATATCAAAGTATAATTAGCAGCGATAGCCGTATGACACTAGCCTTTAAGCAGCTATGCCGCATTGTCCATTTCCCTTAACTCAGAGAGGTGAAGAGTTCCAGCAGTCTCACAAAGCCAGAGCCATATTCAAGGACAGCCCTGGCTGACTTAGGAGTCTGGATTCTTTGCTCCTGCTATGCTACCCATGCCACTAGCCAGGAATTATGGGCATGTTTCCAGATCTTTACTTTCTTTGAGTGCATCTCTCCTCATCCTATGCTCCCAATAATCTCAGAAAAGATTTCTGAAGAAAAATTTCCTCACACTATTATTTTATTTTTTCTAAGAAGCCGTCATATCTGTTGGAGCTCATCGTGACCACTGCAAGGGGACTTGGTGTCAAGATGCGTTACTGAAACGCCACCTGCATGTGTTCTCATGAATTGTAGACCCAGATTAGACTCCGTAGGAACACCTGCTTACAGCCTGCAGTGCCAATGGCTTTGTCACTGGCATCCAAAGGCAGTAACTTGCTGTGAGTTGTTGTGTAATTTTTCCTTCTAATGCTGCAGAAAAGGGCAGGACATAGGTAGAAAATGTGCCAATTTCTTTGATGCATCCAAACTACTTGCCCAATCTTACTAAATGGAATGAAAGACCTATGTATATAGCAATGTATTTCTATACATCACCAAAAAAATAAGGTTGGTTCTAGCTTCTTGATTCTACAAAATCTGTGAATTATTTGATGCTTCCAAGTTGGCAATATAATGTAGTTTTGGAGTGACTTTGCAATTATTTATGCAAAATAAATTTAAAAAACAAATTTAAAAAAGCTTGAAGTGTATACAACACACAAAACTACTATATTAGAACATTTGAACAGCAACAGCTTGAGTTAACTTTGGATAGAATAAAAATTTTCTTTATTTGTAGTACTAAAATGTTACACTGTACTGGCTCCAGACTCAGCTATTGAAGTAGTGAAGTAAGCATTTTGCAGATTAATGGGAACTTCTGTTTCCTTGAACATAGAGCAGAGCACTCTTACGTTCTAAGGAGAATGGGAAACAGAATACCCAGAATGAGAGTTGCCTTAGCAGAGCCAAAAAGCAGGCCTAGTAGACAGCAGCTGGGCCCCTTGGTGTGCAATTTTCAGGAAAGGACCTAGTAACTGGGCCACACCTGTGGGTTCTAGTCAGAGCTGTGCCAAAACCAACTACTGAGTTCTTCTGAAAACCGTTTAACTCCCTGACTCTCACCTCACACCGTCTCCGAAATGAGAGGGTAGGTAGCATGAAATGACCCCTAACAGCAGCCTAACACTCGCCGTTCTTCTAGTGAAGTTTCGAGGTTCAGTTTGTGAAGGTCTGTGAAGTCTTTGCATAAGTTTCAACTTACAAAATAACCAATTTTACATGTTAACTGGATGAAGCCCCTTGTATGTTTTCTTTTCCAGAAAGTGAACCTGATCTCCATGAGTTCTTTTTTTTTTTTTAATTAAAAGAACATAGTAGTCTGTTCTCCAGGGTCATGTCTCCCTCAAAAGAAAATATAACATTGTGAATAAAACATACATCTTTGCAATGCAAAGTCAGTTTCATCCTTGTTTCCATCTGGGCATATATAATATTATCAAATATGCAAAATGGAAGATGTTGGGTGAAATGTTTTTTGATACGAAAGAGAAAATTCACTTGTTTTGTTATGGAAAAAAGTAACAATCAGAAAGGTCTGGCATTATGTTTTGTTTTCTCTAAGTAATTAGGCCAGCATTTAACACCTAAGCATCTATAGAAGAAATTGCATAAAGATTTTTATTTTAAGTGTAAATTTACATTTTTGTAACATTTCCCACATTGCTCTTTTTTTCTTTCTTTTTTAAGAGATAGAGGGACAGTGAGAGAGAAAAAGAGAGGAATGATTTAGTTTTCCATGTGGCCTTCATTGCTCTGATACTTTGTTGTGTATGTGGATTTGGGGTTCAAACTCGTGTCCTCCAGCATGACAGGCAAGCAACGTAACTGCTGAGCCACCACTCCAGCCCCTCCAATGTTACTCTTAAGTCTTACCTTCCAGATAAGGAAGGTAATTCCTCTGAATTTTTACCTTCTGCCCATGCTTGATATGTGAATGGCTTTAAATAGTGTACGTACCTCTGCCTGTTCATGTATTTGGAATTATAGAATTCTAGAGTATATAAGTGACTTTTAAGCATGGTCACTTTTATCTGTAGTTTTTGGCTGATGGAGAACTTAATTCTGTTGTGTCCATAGCTCTTCCTTCTAATATAACCTCACAGACTTTGGATGAAAAATCTGCTCCTTGACAACTATTTCCCAGGGACAATAGCTGTCTTTCTGGTTGTGGAAAGTGAACTGAAACACCGAGAAGAGGAAACAGTGGACCTGTAGGGTAACATTTTATACCCAGAAAAGACATGCAAATATAAATAACAGATTTTTTATGAATAATCAAGACAGGAGGCTTTTTGTTTTTATTTTTTGTTCTCATTTTTAAATATAAAATGCTCTTCTCTACAGCAAAAGCTCCCCCCCCCCCGCCCATCCTCAAGAGGTTTAGAACTGCATAGAGACAGTTATATACACGGGCATCTCAAATGAGAGGGCAGCATATATACATGTAATTGGCTGCTTTTTTCTTTCCCTCGGCAGTCTGTAAAAAATGTGAAAATGCTCCTGCTTCTGCCTAGCCATTAAAAGGCAGTGGCTGCACCATACTGTGATTTGGGAGCTGAAGAAAATGGCCAGAACTGACTGATATCTGATAAACAGTAACAGGAGTCAGTTTATTGCACCAATCGTTAAATAATGGTGCTGATTATAAGCTGCTAACTGCAGATGCTGTAATTGTCTGTCATAAATCTTAGTCATTTGTGACAGGAGCACAATGAAAGGGAGCATCTGCTTGAGGGCAAATGACTTCTGATAAATATCAGCTCTAGGAAAATGTACTTGGATGTGTCTCAATATTTTGGAGAGCCATTCATGTTGCTTCCACAAATGTGAAGTTATTATTGGTTTGTATTGATTTTGCCACCCTTTTTTTTTTAAAGAGACAGAGAGTGACTCAAGGTTGAGTTGAATAGCATCTCAGCTCTTTATCTGATCTACTCATTTCTCTCAAATGCATGTTTGAGTGAAAAAAAAATAATTGCACTTTTTTCAGTAGATTGCTGTTCAGAAACACAGCCTGGGAAATTCAATATGCAGCCTATAAAAAATAACAAAAGCCAACGTTTGTTGAAGAGGGAGGGAATGCATTTGGATTTTTGCAAAGGTTATTTTCAGAAAAGAATTTAAGTTTTAAAATGCCAATCTCTAATAAATTTTAACTGCATGAAAATGAATTGTGTGGTCTTCTATTATGCCTGTAGAAAAATAGTTAAGATTATCATATTCATTGTAAAATTTACCCAAATAGTAAAAATTATGCAGCAAGGACTTCTCCGAATTAAAAAAAAAAAAAAAACTTGGGAAAAGTTACTATTATATAAAACTAATATCCACATTCTAGTAATAGCTGCTTTCTCTTAAAATATTTATTATTAAACATTAAGTTGCTGCATCCAAGACCACTTAGAAGTGTAAAGCAAATAGAATGAGGAAATTTGCATTTCCTAATACAGAAATTCAATCTTGTATTTAGTTATTTAGTTTGTATTTGGTAATTAATAAATGCAGGCCATGTTTATTTATAACTATTTTTGATTTTCAGAGATGTGGGGCCCTTAACAGATCTTCCCATGTGAAGAAACCAAAAGTTTTGAAATCTGCCTCTTTCAGTTGCTCAATTTGAGAGTCCACCTGAGTGATCTAGGAGTGACTTAGGATGTGAGTCTCAGGGGAAGTGATGAAACATCACGAAGGGGAGATGGTACTTAGGGAATCAAAGAACAGCTTTCATGTGAGGTGCCTAGAACCCTTGCTTCTGAACTGCTTGGCAACTTACAGTTCAGGCTGAAATACCTGAATAAAATTGTTCACACATCCATAGAACAAAAACTCTAGGGATAGTTGCAGTAACAGTTTAATAATCTTATTCACAAAGGGATAATAAACTTTCTAAAGCACTGACTCATCTTTTTCCTCATGTATTTTACCATAAAAGACTTAAATTTATTGAAATTGCTTAATTACTTCAATAATTATACATACCCTGAACTTTGTGGTAATAGACCCCTATTATGGGACCATCTTTAAGTAAAAATTCCTTAAAACAATTTCACTCTGATATTGTTGTACAAAATTTCCAAGAGAATGTATGAAATAGAGTAATCCTAATGTTTACAGTGGCAAATTTTAGGAAGGGAGGTCATTTTGATTGATAAGTTTAAGACATAAGAATACTGGTCCTGTGTCTTGACTTTGTCTAAAAGACATGGAAGGAAAGGAGATATACAGAAAAACAATGTATTTTGGAGTCATAACAAACTGGATTTAATTCCTAGCTCTATAAGGCAAGTTCTCAACCTTCCTCTTTTCCATTTTTACAAGATTTCTATTTCTATTAATATCATGGCTGTGAGTAAGATTTTGATTTACATACACATTACTTGACATGCTGGGATTACATACCTGTAATCCTGGTGGCTCCAGAGGCTGAGGCAGGAGGATTGCAAGTTCAAAAGCCAACTTCAGCAACTTAGTAAGTCCTTAAGCAACTTTTATTTTGAGACCTTATCTCAAAATAAAAAATAAAAATGAGGTGGAGATATGGCTCAGTGGTTAAGTGCCTCTGGGTTCAATCCCTGGTATCTACTCCCAAAATAAATAAATAAATAGTCACAATGCTTAGCACAAAGGAGACATAAAATGGAGAACAGCCATGATTCTTAAATATAAAAATTAATATTGTATATTACATGCTAATGACTAATAAAAATTTCATTTTGGGGTTTGCATTTACATGCTATTCTAATTCTCTTGATTTTAGTGTTGCAATTTATCTCCTGTTTCTGGCTGGGAAGCTTACATAAATTATGAGTTTTTATTTTTGAATTTTTATTCAAATTTTTGAACTTTTATTTTTATTTTTCTAGTTCCATGAACATAATTATGTTCCATGAACATAATGAAGCAACCATGTTAAAATGCCTAAATTCTATTGTGCCGGGATTAGAGATGACAGAAGAGGTTCTGGGGAATCAAACACTCTGACATTTATTCTTGCTTTCTTAGAACTTGCTATTTTGTTGGGTAGGAGGAACTAGAATAATGACACATTAATTCTCTTGTGTGCTAGAGTATAATGTGACAGAAGGTCAGAAGGTGCTAGAGTGATTAAACAAGGGACCTGAGCTAGGCTTTTGTGGCCCAGCATACCCTGGATAGTTCTCATCACCTGATTTCCATGAGGCCACTAGCATGAACGGACTTGAGCTTGACATATGATGTGAAGAATAAGTATAACTCATTTGGCGGATAGTTGAAATAAGAAAGAAGGTATGGGTTTGGACGTAGTGAGAAATAAATACTGTTGAATTAGTGGTGGTATTTGAGCGCCTAGTAGTGGTGTTAATATTTGTATTGTCACTAATAGCTAGCACTTATTAACTCCATATGTTAGAGATTAAACTAAATTCTTTCAAGCATGATTTCAATTAAACCATCAACAGCAAGTCCACAAGATTGGTAAGATTATTATTATTCATGTAAGTAAATTAAAGCTTAGTAACCTTAAATAAGGGTTAGCATGTTGTGACAGTTTTAAGTATCAACACTAAAGCCTGATTCTTCCCTTAAAAATATCAGGAAACATCTTACTATGTCAATAAGTATAGTCACCTTATAATGATCCTAATCTGATATATGGAGGTGGCATACATAATTAAACCAATCTCCTACCTGTAAAGGTTGTTTCTAGTTTCTTTTTGCTAATAATTCTGCAATGAATGACTTTATGAGTTTGTATAATTCCAAGAAATATAAATCCTGAGATAAAGTTATGCCCACTTATCAGATATTATATGTATATATTTTATGTATGTATATATGTGTAGTCTATATAATATGTATATATAATACATCTGAATTGCTATGCAGAAATTTTTTTTAAAGAGAGAGGGACAGTGACAGAGACAGAGAAAGAGAGAAACAGTTTATTTAGTTTTTCACATGGCCTTAATTGTTCCAACACTTAGTTGTGTACATGGTGCTGGGGTTTGAACCCGGGTCCTCGTGCTTGCCAGGCAAGCACCGAAACTGCTGAGCCACCGCTCCAGCTTCATCTGCAGAAATTTTTAACAATTCCAATTTCATCAGCAGTATATGAGCATTATCATCTCTTTGCTAATATTGATTATAGTCCTCTTTTAAAATATTTTTGATAAGTGAAATGTCATATCATCATGTAAAGTTACTACCAATATTTTAAATATGCTTATCGAAAATTTATATTTTTGTAAGTGTTCTATTTATTTCCCTGAAATGTTTTTAAAAATTGAGGTATTTTATTAGAAAGAAGATTCTGTGATTATTATAGTACCTCTTTATCAGATATATTTTGAAAACATGCCTGTGAGTTTGCTTTGTTTGGTAAAAGTTTAAAAAGGAGAAAGAATGAGTCTGGAACCAACTAGAAGTTAATGAAATTCAAATCTAAGTATATTCTACACTTAAGAGCCTTTGACATCTTTCTTTTGTCATGGAATAAAGTCCATATTTTATTTTATTTTATTTCGTTCTGTTTATTTTAGTACTGGAGATTGAACCCAGGGACTTTAAACCACTGAGTTACATCTTCACCCTTTTTTTATTTGGGGACAGGGTTTCTCTAAGTTGCTTACGGCCTCACTAAGTTGCTGAGATTGACCTTGAACTTGTGATTCTACTGCTTTAGCCTCCAAGTTGCTGGGATTACAGGCAGGTACTGCCATGCCTGGCTAAAGTCTCTGTTTTAAAACCTAGCATACTAGGTCCACCATGACCTGGTTTCCACTGATCTTTCTAACCTCTTCCCTGGTCATTCTCTAACTGTAAGTGTCAATTGTGCCCATCTCTTTTCTAGTCCATGTTCAGTAATGTCATGTTGATAGCTCGATAGAGTAGGAGTATTTATACCCTGGGAACTGAAAACACCATGAATTAGAGCTTTTTTGTTTTCCCTAGAGACTCAAAATTGTTACATATTTACGAGTGTCTCACAAAAAGTACACTAAACTCCAGGCACCCTATACTTAATATTCCTGATCCAGAGCAGGGCTGAGATATGTGGGCACCCCAGTTAGGGTAATAACCATTTGCTCTGTCAACACTCAGCAATGTGAAAGAGGCAGAGAAGTGGGGCCTCTGGTGGGACCAGGATCCGCCTCTCAGCTATTGCTCTGACCAACTGAGTTCTGCCCAAAGTAGTCCACCCTGCACAGTCACACAGCCCTGCAGCTGATCGATTTATCTTTGTATGAAGCCCTCGTCCTGATCTTTTAGAGTCTTACCACTTCCTCATTCTCACTGGCAAATGTTCTATCAAAGCAATTCCTCCAGCTACATTTAGTCCTTTCCTTGAGATAAATTTGTTTTAATACAATTTCTTTCCATTTTGTTTAGTGTTCTTTACAGAATAGGACCTAAAGTAGAAGAACGTCCAGCTCAACCTTTACCCTCAATCTGCCCTCAAGATGCCTTCCTTTCTTTCTCTGTGCTTAGGTTCCTGTGGTATTGTTTCCTTGATCTACCCCTGCCTACTTGGTTGAATGTTCTGTGGATACGCCAGCCAATATACTCTTCCATGACTGCACCCTGTAACTCTTTATTATATTTTTTAAAGAGAAAGGGGGAGAGAGAGAGTGAGAAAGAGACAGACAGAATCAATTTTATTTATTTTTTTCATCTGGCCTTTTCTTCCCCAACATTTAATTGTGTACGTGGTGCTGGGGTTTGAACCCAGGTCCTCATGCATGCCAGGAAAGCACTGTAACCACTGAGCCACCACTCCAGCCCCACCCTGTAATTCTTGATAGTAGCAGCATTATCACTTTGAACCACTCTAAGCAATTACACTGTGAGTTCATATGGCTCTCAAACCTAGAAAATATATATAAATACTGCCATGTACTCCAATATTCAATTTGGAAATGAAATTATATTTTTTAATCTAATCCAATTGCAGAGAAGTTTATCTCCTTTCCTTGTTAAGTCATGGTGTGATACATGTACAGTCTCT
Organism: Aplodontia rufa; assembly: GCA_004027875.1. NCBI lineage: Eukaryota > Metazoa > Chordata > Mammalia > Rodentia > Aplodontiidae > Aplodontia > Aplodontia rufa. The sequence continues at coordinate 1,945 of PVKS010042601.1, read as the reverse complement.
GTGGAAAACAGTATCAAGGTTTTTCAAAAAATGATCTAGTAATCCCTCTCTTCAGAGCATATATCCAAAGATTTGAAATTAAGACCTCAAGATATATTTGATACCATTTCTCCCTCCCTTCCTTTCTACTTTCTTTTTTCTTTTGGTACTGGGGATTGATTCAATGGATGCTTTACTACTGAGCTACATTCCCCAACCCTTTTTATTTATTTTTTAACAGAGAGAGAAAGACAGTGAGAGAGAGAGAATCAATTTTATTTAGTTTTTCATGTGGCTTTCTTTGCTCTGACACTTCGTTGTGTACATGGTGCAGGGGTTCAAATCCACATCCGTGCACATGTGAGGCAAGTACTGAAACTGGTGAGCCACCACCGCTCCAGACTCCCCGTTTTATTTTTTGTTTTGAGATATGGCCTTGCTAAGTTGCTGATGCTGGCCTGGAATTTATGATCTTCCTACCACAGCCTTCCAAATTGCTAGAATTACAGGCATTTACCACCGTGCATAACTGATACCATTTCTTAAACAGGAGACAAACATTATGTTACAGATAGCATAATGAGAATATCTATGAGATTATGCACAGGAAAATATCACTTGTCATTTTTGTCTCAGAGGAAATAAAAGTCAAGAACTGCTGCTCTGTCAGTTGGTAGAGCAATGACTACATAGTCATTTTAGGCAGCACTGAAAAATCATACATTATGGTACATTTTCTTCAAAGCTCTATTTTTTCCTCAACTTTTTTTTATTATTATAAAACTCTGACAGTGGATGGCAGATGCTTTTTTTTTAAATTCGTTAAATATGGGCTTACAATTAGTAGGGAATCATTATCAAACAATCAAGAACAAAAGCATATTCACTGAGCAAGCCAAGGCTGATGCCATTCCATGGTTTACCCCCTTGGGTTCCCTATGGTTCCATGTTTCCCCCTATTAAACCCCTGTGTAAATGGACTTCTCATGGAAGTCAGATGTTTCCCTCTGAGTTGATTCCCCCATATTCCCTCCCTCTGGTCTCCTTGATATCCTTCCTATTCCTTACTCCCTGCCCTGCTCCCTATGTCTTCCAGCATCCTAGGCCAGGTTCCCCTGTTCATGTAAAAATTCATACATGTGGAGCTTAGCCATCTATCATACTGTATCTGGTTGTATTCTAGCTTCTACAAATGAGAGAAAACTTTCAGGCCTTGAGTCTCTGAGTTTGGGATATTTCACTTAGCATAATTTTTTCCATCTCCATCCATTTGGCTGCACATGCCATAATATTATTTTCTCTAATAGTCGAGTAGTATTCCATTGTACATAGGTACCAAAGTTTTTGAATCCGCTCGTCAAGTGAGGGACATCTGGGTTGATTCCATAATTTAGCTATAATAAATTGAGGTGCTATATACTTTGATGAAAATGTATCTCTATAATATGCTGATTCTAACTCTTTTGGGAAAATACCCAGGAGTGGGATAGCCAGGTCATAAGGCAGATCCAGCTCTAATTTTTGGGGGTAGTCTCCACACTGCTTTCCAAAGTGGCTGTACCAGTTTGCAGTCCCACTAGCAATGTGACAGTGTTGCTCTTTTCCCACAGCCCCTCCAGCATCTGTCATTGTTTGTATTCTTCATTTTTGCCACTCTGACAGGAGTGAGGTGGAATATCAGTAAAGTTTTGATTTGCATTTCTCTTATTGCTAGTGATGTAGAGCATTTTCTCATATGTTTATGGGCTTTTTGGACTTCCTCCACTGAAAAATTTCTTTTTAGATCCGTAGCCCATTTATTGATTGGATTATTTGTGGTTTTGGTGTTTAGTTCTTTGAGTTCTTTGTATATTCTGGATATTAGCCCTTTGTCCGAGGTGTAGCAGGCAAAGAGTTTCTCCCATTCCCTAGGATCTCTCTTGACGCTCTTGACTAGATCTTTAGCTGTGCAAAAGCTTTTTAGTTT
>PVKS010042600.1:0-15333 GCA_004027875.1 Aplodontia rufa | reverse complement strand
CCCTCTCCTGCCCCAGATCTCCTACCTGCCATCCCTTGCCTGCCGGATCCCCCGCCTGCTGGATCCCCTACCTGCCCCATCCACTGCCTGGGCCCAGATGGGCAGCTGATACCCGCAGCTCCCGGCCTGCAACTGCAGGACAAAAGACCTGACATTCTGTGAATGGTTCAAAGAGTCTAAAGAGCATTTCATGACACTGAAGATCATAGGAAGTGCACATTTTGGCATCCACACACGAAGTTTTCTTTGGTACACAGCCACACCCCTGGCTTGGTATATGGTCTGTGGCTTTGAGCTAGAGGTGAGTGGTGGAGAGAGCACGTGGCCCTCCAGGCGCAGTAGGTAACCGTCAGCTCTCAGCATCCCTGGGCTCTGCAAACCTTCATTCAACCAACCAGGGCTCAAAAGTGTTTGAAAAATCACCGGGTGCCCTGCCCTGGCTCACACACGTAATCCCAGTGGCTCTGGAGGCTGAGGCAGGAGGATGGCAAGTTCAAAGCTAGCCTCAGCAACTTGGCAAGGCCCTTAGTAATTTAGTGAGATCCTGCCTCAAAATTGAAGCAAATAAAAAGGACTGGGAATGTGGCTGAGCGGTTCAATCCCTGGTACCAAACAAACAAAAAAGTATTTTAAGAATCCTGTCTGAGGTCTGGAGCGGTCGCTCAGCAGTTATGGCACTTGCCTGGCACGCACAAGTACGTTCAAACCCCAGCACCTATGTGCACAACAAAGTCTTGGAGCAACGAAGGCCACATGAAAACCTAAATAAAAATTGATTCTCTCTTTCTCTTTCTCTCTCACACTTCTTCTCTCTTTAAAGAAAAACAATCATGTCTTCAGAGGACATGCAGACTTTTCCCTTGCATTATTGTATAAATATTATGTAACAACAGCTGTCATGGCATTTACATTGTGTTACAAGTCATCTACGGATGAGCTAAGGTCTGTGGAAAGACGCCTGTCTCTATAAAGAGCTTCAGCATGTGCAGGAGGTCCAGGGACCCATCACCAACAGACATTAGGAATTATATTTACGGTCTGGCCTTTTGTGTGAACAATTTGACCACCACTACTCCAGTATTAAAGGAGGAATTCGTGTTCAAAATAAAAGGGGAAACCAGTCCAGGTGGCACCTGCTTGTGATCCCAGCTTCTGGAGGCTGAGGCAGGAGGATGACAAGTTCAAGGCCAGCCTGGGCAACTCAGTGAGACCCTGAATCAAAAAGGGCTGAGATGGGGGCTGGAGTGGTGGCTCAGTGGCTTCAGCACTTGCCTGGCACGCACAGGGACACAGGTTTGTACCCCAGCTCTCCCTCTCTCTGTCCTCTTTTTATTTTTTAAGGTGGGGTGCTGAGGTGGGGCTTGGCGGTAGAGGGCTTGCCTAGCATTCTGAAGGCCCTGGCTTCCATCCCAATGTGTGTTTCGGGGACCAAGGCTCAGAGGGTTGAAGGAGTTTTTCAAAACCCCCACGTTGCCAGATGTGGTGGCGCACACCTGTAATACCAGCGGCTCAGGAGGCTGAGGCAGGAGGAGCGCAAGTCCAAGGCCAGAGTCAGCATTTAGTGCAGCCCTGAGCAACTTAGCAAGATCCTGTCTCAAAATAAAAAATAAAAAGCCTGGGGATGTGGCTCAGTGGTTAAGCACCCTGGGGGTTCAGTCCCCAGTGCCAAAACCAACCAACCAATCAACCCCCTCGGAGTTTCTGAGGTCCTCCCCCGTTTACCAGGACATGGAGCAATCACATTTACTACTGAACACCTCTATGAATTGAGGGTGGCCTGGGTGCACCGACCTTCAGCTTGAGACTGCCACACACCCATCTGATCTTGCTTAGCCTGGGGAATTATTAATTGCCCCTGTTTAAAAAAAAAAAAGTCATTGCTCTTCCTAGAAGCCTTGAGTTTGGAACTTTGATCAGAATAATTTCAACACCTCACCCAAACTCCTTTTTTTATTTCATCTGGAGACATTTTATCAGCAAAGTCAGATCAGTTGGCACAAGTCCACGCTCACCCACCGGGGCAGGAAGCAGATGTCTGGTGGCAGACACAGGGGCAGGGGACGGAGGCTGCGGAAATATTATGGAATCAGGCAGTGGAGACGGTTTCACAACACAGCAAAGACATCAAAGAAGGTGCATTTCACAGTAGGTGCTCCCCAGCTCAGGACGAAGAAATCAAGAGACAATGCCCCTCTATTTAAGTCCTTGCCAAATAATCACCCTATTAAAGAAATGAATGATTGTAAGACCAATCATAGCTTCGTCTGTTACCCACCCTTCCCCAATCATTGCTTTCCATCTTCCACAGCCGCTCCCAGTCCTTGTTCATATCTTCTGAGCCAAGCTTTGGAACAGATAGCATCTTCTCCCTCCACCCGTCAGGACACGGTACAGAGTCGCAGAGCCATAAAGGAACTTCAGGACCTGGCACGGAGGGAGGAGGCACATCTGTGTGCCTTAGTACAGGCTGTTCCCGCACCACGCCCCGTCCTGGATCCCTGGTGAATATCTGTAAGCCCCAGGAAGTGTCCCTGCCTGGCCCACAGCACGCCCTCCGTGGGTGTTTGTTGAGTGAATATTTGCACCTGAGTTAAGGATGGGCTACACTCGGATGCAAAAGGGAAGCTCCTAGGGGAGCTGGGGTGTGTGTGTGCATGTGTGTGCGTGTGATCAATGCTACGGACACAGAGGACGGGTGTCAGTCTATGAGTAATAATAAAATACGCAGCACTCTTCCTGTAAACTTCATCGGGTTGTTTGATTCTCACCTAGTGTTTGGGAAGCTCCTGCTCCACGGCCGTCGGTGGTTGCAAATCACCGCGCAGGAGCAGTTCTGTCCTGAACGCTGGTGAGGTTTTGGTCTCTGAATGAGTGAGAAGGGAGCTGCTGGGAGCTCAGTACTGGGCCAATCAGGGCGGCTTGGCAATTCTGGAAGGCAGGTCCTCTTTGGCAGTGCGCGAGCTATCCGTGTTCTAGCCGCTGCAGACAGACACACTTCCAAGCTGACGGGCGTGGCCTTTTCTCCATCCCATTCTTGAGTCCAGACCGGGATTGGCGTGTGGTGGCTCGCCACCTACGTGTGTAAATAAAGCTTTATTGGCACCTGCCATGCACACTCAGTGTCTTCTTTTTTAAGAAAGAGAGTGAGAGAGAGAAAGAGGGAATCAACTTTATTTAGTTTTCACGTGGCTTTCATTGCTCCAACACCTTGCTGTGCTCGTGGCGCTGGGGTTTGAACTCGTGAACTCGCGCATGCCAGGCAAGCGCCCTAACCAACGAGTCACCACTCCAGCCCCAAGTTAACCACTGTAAAGGGAACACCGCAACAGCATCCCTACTCTATTTCTTTCAAAACATTGTCCAGGGGCTGGAGCGCTTAAAGCTCTTGCCTGGCATGCACAAGGACGCGAGTTCAGACCCCAGCACCATGCAGACAACTAAATGTCAGAGAAACAAAGCCTGGGTGAAAAAAGGAATAAGATTGATTCTCTCTCTCTTTCTCTCTCTCCTCTCCTAAAAAAAAAAAAGAAAATTCCATTCTCCCAAAAGGAGACCCAGTACACATCAGGTCCTCCTTCCTAGCTCCCTGTGGCCACCAATTCCGTGTGTCTCTGCCTGCTCCGTTACCTGCTCTATGGGTCCCATACGAATAGAGTGCAGACTACCTGGCCACTTGGGGCTGGCTCCGGGTGCCAACCATGAGGTCTTGCAGGTCTACCTGGTTATAGCCTGTTTCCATATTTCCGTTCTTTTTCATGACTGAATAATAGCCCACGGCATAGCTGGTGTGTCGATGCCGCTCTGGGATGGAGGAACCCAGGGCTTCCCCTGAGCTCAGCACCTGGTTCTGCTGACTGACACGGAGTGGCTTCCACCTTCTGGTTACTGCGACCAGAGCTGCTGCAGGCACGAGTGTGTGCACGACTCAGTCTCCCGTTCTCTCAAATGCCCAGCGTGGAGGGAGCTGCCAATCACAATCACAGGGGCGCTCCGTGGGGCCCTGGCTCGGCAGCTGCAGGTGTCACATGCCCACCTCCAGGCCCGAGCCTGGCCCTCGAGACACTCTATTTGATTTCAGATTGTCCTGACTAGGGACTCCTGAAGCTCTCGCCCACTGGGGGAAGCACTCCCAAACAGCTCGGCTGACTCCTCCAGCATCCGGTTTGCTTTCTGGAACATTGTGTCCCAGGATGCAGAGCTGATCGCTTGCAGGCTGTGGAGGGAAGCTGGGGCTGCTTGCTGGAGCTGCCCCCTGCACAGGCCTTTAACACAGGCTTGCTAGCTTTAGGATGGGAGCACCCAGACCTGCAGGAGCCGGGCTCTGAGCCCAGGTATGTGCCCCAAGGCGCACGCCCTGCTCCCACGTGCAATGCAAGCCAAGCCAGGCACTGTGTGGCCCCCAGGGAGGAGAAGAGTGCGGGGCTGCCAAGGTCCCCGGGGGCTGCAGCCCGGGGACGCAGCGGCTGGGTGGGCAGGGCTCATAGGCTCTCCCTAGCTAAGGAAACAGGTCATTGGGGGCTGGAGCGTGGGCCAGGCGGAGCGCTTGCCTGGCATGTGCCAGGACACTGGTTTGAACCCCAGCACCACGGACACAACAGTGTCAGAGCAGCGAGAGCCGCATGAAAAACTCAATAAAATTATCTTTCTCTCTAAGAAAGAAAACAGGTTGTTCTATCAAGTTTTCATATTCCTTTCTGTTTTCCTGTATAAAGAGGGCAGGACAGTGAGAGAGAGAAAGAGAGAATTAATTTTTCTTTAGTTTTTCGCGTGGTCTTTGTTGCTCCGAGACTCCGTTGTGTACGAGGTGCTGGGGTTTGAACCCACGTCCCTGCACATGCCAGGCAAGCGCCGTAACTGCCAAGCCACCGCTCCAGCCCCCCACGGTCCTCTTTGTAAGGACATAATTAAATCACGTGATTCACACTGCTGAGCAACCGTCTCCACCGTCCATCGCCAGAACTTTCTTATTTTCCACTGAACTTTCGCTTCCGTCCCCACCCAGGCTCTGGCACCCACCACACCACTTCCTGTCTGTGTGGATCTGACGACTCCAAGGACCTCCTGTGGGTGGACCCTGTAGCGTGCCTCTGTGTCTGGCTCACGTCTCTGAGCATGGTGTCCTCAAGTCTATCCATCCTGTAACAGGTGTCAGGATGACCTGTCTTTTAAAGTCTGAATAATGTTCCATCGAGCTGGGTGCGTTGGCACACGCCTGTAATCCCAGCAACTTGGGAGGCTGAGGCGGGAGGATTGAAAGTTTGAGGCCAGCCTCAGCCCTCATTGAGGTTCTAAGGAACTCAGCAAGACTCTGTCTGAAAATTAAAGTAAAAAGGGATGAGGATGAGGCTCAATGGTAAAGCCCCTGAGTTCAACCCCCAATGCCAAAAAAAAAAAAAAAAATCCATCGTGTGGTGGGCCGTGTTCTGTTGATCTGTTCACCTTTGGTGGACACAGGTATCCTTTGAGTCCCAAGCTCAGCACTTTCAGGCTCAAGCGAAATTGCTGGCTCATAAAGCAATTTTATGTTTATATTTTTGAGGAACCACCACTGTGTATTCTAACTTTATTTTTAAATTTGGTTCACGTAAAAGTTTGAAAAAGGGATGGAGCAGTGGCTCGGTTGTTACAGCACCTGCCTGGCAAGCACGCGGACCCGGGTTCAAACCCCAGCACCACATACACAATTAAGTATCAGAGAAACAAAGGCCAGATGGAAAAATAAATAAAATTGATTCTCTCTCTCATTAAAAAAAAAGTGGAAAGGTGGTAGAGACCGCCTCTACGTCCCGCACGCAGCTCCTCCCAAAGAGCACCCTGCGCAACTGCAAGCGGTGACTCAGCGGTTACAAGGATGAGGGTTCAAACCCCAGCGCGCAAACAATGAAGTGTCAGAGCAACAAAAGCCACATGAAAAACTGAACAAAGTTGATTCTCTCTTTCTCTCTCTCTCACTGTCCTTCTCTCTTAAAAAGAAAGGAAGGAAGGAAGGGGTGAGGTTAACATTGCTACGATCACTTTTTTTTTGAGAGAGACAGAGAGGGCTCACCAAGTTGCTGAGGCTGGCCTCGAACTTGCAATCCTCCTGCCCCAGCCTCCTGAGTCATCAGGATGACTGGTGTGTACCTTGGCACCAGGCTGACCAGCTTTCCCACACTTTTTCCCTGGTTCTTTTCTGGTGTCTATGTAGCTCTATGAAATTTTGTGATGCATGTAGACTCACCATCACAACCAGCACACTTGACATCCCCATCTCCAAGAAGGAAACCCCTTGTTAGACACCTTACCCAGTCCTGACCCCTGACCCTCGTGATCTGTCCTCCATCCTCATGATGTCATGTCACCTAAATGGCCCCATACCACAGGTGGCACTTGGAGACTGCCTTTGACCAGTAACATGGTCTTTGTGAGTCATCCAAGCTGTTATACCCATCAATAATTTGTTCTTTTCACTACTAAGTAATATTCCATTTTTTTTTTTAAAGAGAGAGGGACAGTGAGAGAGACAGAGAAAGAGAGAAACAACTTTATTTAGTTTTTCACATGGCCTTAGTTGCTCCAACACTCAGTTGTGTACGTGGTGCTGGGGTTTGAACCTGGGTCCTCATGCTTGCCAGGCAAACGCTGAAACCGCTGAGCCACCGCTCCAGCCCCAATATCCCATTTTTTATCCAGTTGATTTTTTTTTAAGAGAGAAACAACTTTATTTAGTTTTTCACATGGCCTTCGTTGCTCCAACTTGGTTGTGTACATGGTGCTGGGTTTGAACCCGGTCCTTGTGAATGCCCTGCAAGTGCTCCAACCGCTGAGCCACCTGGAGAGAGCTTTCGGGAACGTTTGGGTTCAGGTTTTTGTGTGGAGCTAACATTCATTTCTCCTGGGTGCACAGGGGAATTGCTGGGCTGCGCGGTGTCTTCAGTCTTATAAAATGCTGCCAGAGCCATATTTCTAAGGCCCTGCGTTCCCGCCAGCGGTGCGCGTGACTTCCCGTTGCTCAGCCGCTGGCTGCATGAGCCTTTTTTATTTTGGTTTTCTAACATTTCCTTGTGCGGTGGCCCCCGCCCCCTGTTTCGGTTTTGCTTTATGAGGCAGGGCCGCCCTGGGTCACCCAGGCTGCCTTCAAATTCCCGGACTCGAGATCCTCCTGCCTCAGCCACCCCGTCGCTTGGCCCACAGGTCCCTGGCATGTCCCCCGTTCCGGTCTGTTCCTCCAGTTGATCCGCTGCCCGGGTGACAGAGATAAAGTGAGGTGCGTTTCCAGACAGGAACAACGTACGCATGTGACGTTAGTTCTAGCTTGAGCCTAAAGGAGGTAAGTGTCACCTTGGATTGAATCTATCAAGAAAGCTATTAGACATTGATGTCCTGGGAGGAGCCACCCGGATCCCTGGAGCGGGGAGCAGAAGTGCTACTGGAACCACCGATAAACAGACCTGTGGCTGGGAAGGTCGCTGAGCAGTGTTTCAGGGCGGGGAGTCGCCTGGTGGCCCTGATGGTGAAGGCTCCAGTTTGAGGGTGCCAGGAATGAAGATCTGGCACTGCCACGTCCCAAGAATGGAACAAAACCATCGTCTTCCCGTCCTCCAAGAGCTGATCATCAGGGGCTGGAGCGGCGGCTCAGCGATTGTACCACTTGCCTGGCATGCGCGAGGACGCGGGTTCGAACCCCAGCACCACGCACACAACAAAGTGTCGGAGCAACGAAAGCCACGTGAAAAACTCAATAGAGTTGATGCTCTCTCTCTCAGTGTCCTTCTCTATTTTAAAGAAAAATCAAGGTTGATAACCAGAGTTCACAACCTCGTAAAAGGGTGACCCGAAGCTGGGTGTGTCCTGAGCTCCAGGCGGTGGCGATGAGCAGCAATGGGAAGTCAGAGTGACCTGCTAGGAACACTGAATCTGAGTCACCAGGCAGGCACTGGGCGGGGTGAAAATCTGGTCATTAGGAAAGATCCAATCTCTGTCCCTGAAGAAGAGCTTTTGTGCCAACCTATGTCAAGGCCAACCCCAAACTCCATGTGGAAAGAGAAAGGAGCGGTCCAATGAGCCCCGGAAGCACCAGCTGAGCCGGCTGGGCCAAAGAAGCCAGGGACAAAAGCCCAGAAGCACCTCAGGAGGCTGAGGCAGGAGGAGAGCAAGTTGAAGGCCAGCCTTGGCTAAGGAGGCCCTCAAACAAAAATAGAAAGGGCTGGGGGTGGCTCAGTTGTAAAGCATCCCTGGTTGAATCCCCAGCACCAAAATGAGCTGCTCAATTCCACTTACGGAGATGCTTGAAGCAGGAAAAGAACTCGCTGTTGGGATTGAGGGGACCTCCGGCAGCGGTGTTCGGTGTGCACTAAGCGATTCCAAACTGCACGGCTGCTGGAAATCAGCGACGGTGGGAATATTTACACCGCGGAAATGGGCAGATGCTTAAAAATCAGTCTTGCACTCTCTCTCTCCTTTATCACCCTCGTTTTATTTTTGTGTGCTGGGAACAAATTCCGGGGTCTTGTGCCTGGTAAGCCACACCCATCTCTTTCTTTCTTTCTTTCTTTTTTCAGGGCTGAGGACCGAACTCGGGGCCTTGCGCATGCTAGGCAAGCACTCTGCCACTGAGCTAAATCCTCAATTCCTCTTTCTTTTTCTTTTTTTAAGGGGGGTGACAGTAAGAGAAAGAGAGAGAGAATCAATTTTATTTAGTTTTTCCTGTGGCTTTTGTTGCTCCAACCCTTGGCTGTGGACGTGGTGCTGGGGTTTGAACTCAGGTCCTTGCACATCGTGGGCAAGTGCTGTAACCGCTGAGCCACCGCTCCAGCCCCATGACCCTCTTTCCTTAAAAAAAATAAAACAACATTAAAAATAGATAGATAAAGGAGGGCGGCAGGAAGGAAGGTGGGCAAGCACGATGGTGTGGGAGTGGGCATGGCTGTGGTGGAGGCTCGATGGGGCCTCCCCGGGAAGGGCTGCGGTGACATCCTGCCTTTTTTGGGTACAGCTGCACATTGTGATGTGTGTGCTCACGTGTTTGCACGTGTGTGTGATGTATCTTTCTCTCTCTCTCTCTTCTTTCTTTGCTGTTTCTTTTTCCGTGCATGCTAGGAACAGACAGGGCCTGGCACATGCTAGACAAGTGCTCCACCACTGAGGTGCACCCTCCACCCGAATTACATATTTTTTTTTTTTTTTTGGTACTGGCTGTGGCTGGATATTGAACCCAGGGGTGCTTAACCACTGAGCAACATCTCCAGCCCTTTTTGTTTTTTGTTTTGAAACAGGGCCTTGCTGAGTTGCTCAGGGCCTCACTACGTTGCCACGGCTGGCCTTGCACCTGTGATCCTCCTGCCTCGGCCTCCAGAGTCCGCTGCTGCGTGTCTTGTATTTTTTAAATGTTGTATCTCGGCGCTGGAGCATCTGAGCTGGACCCGGGAGGAAACGTTCAGAGTCCCTCCTTGCCAAGCTCCAGTGACTGACTGAAGTGCCCCCTCTGTGAGCTGCCGCAGCTGCTCAGAAGTGGGACAAGGAGAAGCAGGGTGGTACGAAGTGAGCACCCTTCTTCTGTGCTTTCCCCGTTTTCTCTTTTGCTGTTGATTTTCCTGTACAGGCGCTGCGGCAGAGAGACGCACCCTCAAAAGCGCAAGCAGAGGGCTTAAGGATGGGGCTCCGGCAAGGCTCTGGGTTCAATCCTCAGCACCGCAAAACACAACAAACACACACGCAAATAAACACAGACTCAGGGGCTGCTGTACTCTGGCAGCCACACGTCTAGGTACACACCCCAAAGGATAAAAAGCAGGACTCAAAGAGGTGCTTGTCCATGTTCACAGTAACATGATTTAAAAACTTGTGGGCCCGGTGGTGCACCCCCATAATCCCAGAGGCTCAGGCAGGAGGACTACAAGTTCAAAGCCAGCCTCAGCTACTTTGCAAGGCCCTATCTCAAAATAAAGAAATAAAAAGGACTGGGGATGTGGCTCAGTGGCTAAGTGCCCCTGGGTTCAATCCCTGGTACCAAATGATAACGAAAACAGCCAAAACGTGGAAACAACTCAAGTATCCACCCAAGATAAATGTGTCCATAACACCATGGAGTATTATTCAGCCAAGAAAAGGAACGAAGCCCCGATACCTGCTACAACAGGGATGGACCATGAGGAAGAGAAGGTTCAGGTGTTGGTTGGGTGTGGAGGCGGCTGTCAGGGTACAAGAGCCCTTGGTTGTCTGTTATTCCAGTAACCTCGCTCCTGTGGTTTCAGGGGAACCTGAGGATACAGGGAGCAGTCATCAGAAGGAGTCTTATCACTAATATGGGAGTAAGGTTGGGGGTCAGCCAGGTGACAGGAGTGGAGTTCAGCCATCCTGGCCAAGAGTCATTTGGCTGTTGCTGCCTAAGCCTCTCGCTCAGACGTCTGAGAGTTCCAATGTTGTTCTCGACCAGCCCAGTTAGCTTTCCTCTTTTAGGAATAGACATGTTCCCCCTTTGTCTGCTGTCAGGAGATCTAGTGCTCAGTGGTTCTGCAAGGAAACTTGGGCAACAGATGTTATTTGTCTTTGTAGGGAGGCCAGGGAGGCTGGTCTAGCCTCTGGGTGGCGGTGACTGCATCCTCCTGCCCCCAACCCGGAGGCAGCTAGTGAGGAGGCTAGGGAGAGTCCAACCACCACTGGTAGGAAAATGGCCTGTTTTTCCCTAGGGAGGGGATTCTGAGCAAACCACATTAATTCAGCTTCACTATATAGTGTCAGCTGAGGAACCAAAGCAGGGGGCACACAGAAAGCAGAGGGCATATCGGAATCTAATTTTTTTTTTGTCAGGATGCTGTTACACCAGAAAAAGAGTCCTGGAGGAGCAAACACTGAAGAAGAGGCCTGTGTCGAGGCAGAGGAAGTGTAACAGTAAGAAAAGTTCTTTGAAGAGTTGTGAAAAAGGGGATCCCCCACTAAAGGAGGCAGTGAGCTTTTAAAATAGCTCATGTATCCTGGGGCAGTGGTCCCATGTGATTCTGTAAAACAGTTTACTCCTTAGTGTTAACATCCGTCTGGTAGAGATATTTCCTTTGGCTGTGGAACCTCTCGGTTCTATTTACCTCTGAAAGAACTAATAAGCATGCACCTCTACTAATGTTTAAAAAGGAGCCATTCGGGGCTGGGGATTTAGCTCAGTGGCAGAGCGCTCGCCTAGGACGCGCAAGGCCCCAAGTTCAGTCCTGAGCCTAAAAAAAAAGAAATAAAAATTAAAAAGAGCCATTGCCCCTGTTGTCAAATGTCCGTGTAGGACTGAGCTTGGTTATTACTCTCCTGCCAAGTGTTTAAGACCAACTTGACCAAAACAGATCTTGTTCCTATTTATCACCACCAGTCTGCTCAGATCGCCAGGGTCATTCTTGAGGAACTTGTGAAAAGCCTCTTGGCTCTTCTACCAGTTGTGCCATCGGCCAGGATGGATCAAGTCTTGCTGACCACATGTGGCTTCGCTTGGAAGCCACGGACATCTCCCTGCCAACGACCTTCCTGTCTTTGCAGCTGCACAGTAGGTGACTTTCTGTTCTCTAGGGTTACCTGATCCCCCTGATCAGGGGGTCATGTTACCCAGAGTTGCCAAGCTTGTAGAGAAGTCCCATTGTCCCCTGCGTTTTGCTGACCAAACAGGGCAAGGGACAAAATTGTGACAATTTTCGTTGACCCTTTAACTGTCTTCCCATTGGTGACCTGGTTTTGGTATTAAACTTCCAGCAGGGCAGTTTCGCCGGTCTTACAGTGGGAGTACTGCGTTACAGCTTTACAGTTACCCCTTTTGATGCCGGTCATGTGGATGTCGGGTTCGTGTCCTCTCGGAGTGGAAGAATGAAACCGAGGGGCACCAAGGCGAGCGTAGTAGGCGAATTTTATTATAGAAAGTAAAGCACAGGGAAAAAAGAGCAGACTTCCCCCCAGAGTGGGAGGGGACAGAGCCGATGAGGCAGTGACGTTTGCCCTTTTATATGACATCCTCTTCTGGATTGGTCACTGCTTCCCAGCCCCTGTACCTAGGACACAGGTGCGGGGAGTTCTGGTCCAGTCTTTGGTCCATGCCTCAGGCGCCAATAGAAAGACCGTGGTTCCTTCCTTAGCAGCAGGGAGTGTCCGCATCTGGGCCTGTCTTGTCAGACCTCAACAGATGACCATCTGTTGATTTTCTCCTTATCCCCCCACATCGTTCTGCCGACAGACTGCCTAACGTTTTCTGCCTCACTTTGTTTAACAGCAGAAGAAGACAACATTAGCTCTTATCTGTCCTGTAGGTGATGCGTGTCTTAATTCAGGTTTTTCTGTTAGAAGTAGTACTTCTGCAAAACACTAATAAGCAACAGCTTTAAAGATTTGCAAGGAAATCACAACAAGGAATCAGCAGGAGTGAACAAAGTTAACGCTACTTTGGAACCATAAGGTGAGAGGCTGCGTCCTAGCTCAGCCGAGGTAGAGCTCTTGACAAATAAAATGTTCCTGTTTTCACAGCTCAGCAACTGGGGGCTGGGGATTTAGCTCAGTGGCAGAGCTCTTGCCTCGCATGCGCAAGGCCCAGAGTTGTGTTGGAGTTCGGTCCTCAGCCCTGAAAAAAAACAAGAACAAAAACACATCAGAGCAACCAATTAAGCTGAAGATACATCATTTTCATACATGAGTGATCCACATCTGGAAAAGACGCTTTCTTTTTAAAGATAGAGGGACAGTGAGAGAGAGAGACAGAATCAATTTTATTTAGTTTTTTTTACGTGGCTTTTGTTGCTCTGAGGCTTTGTTGCGTAAGTGGTGCTGGGGTTTGAACTCAGGTCCTCGTGCATGTCAGGCAAGCGCCGTAACCGCAGAGCCACCGCTCCAGCCCCCCATTTTTGCATCTTAAAATAACTGGGGGGCATAGTTTAGATTTTATACCTCAAGTGATCACTATTACTGAATGTGGCAGGTGAAATGTAGTTATTTTTAGTTTTTGAAATGTGTGACTGAAAAAGGTGGGAGGGGAGGCAAACATTTGAAATTTGGAAAACCCTAAACCTTTTGGAAAAATTGTAACCTGAACTTAACATTTTCCTTGAGGGTTTTAAAAGTTGATAACTGATATAGTTAACCGCAACCGTTGGTTAATATAGAGCAGTTGATTACAGCCCACAGGGAAAGTTATAATCTAAGATTTTAAGACTTTTAAAAATATCTTCAAGTTTTTGTTTAATTGCATCCATTTCTGCATTTGTGTGGATTTATCAACTGTGGGAGGCTTCGAATGAGGTCAATCTTGTCTAACTTGAGTAAATGAATCTGTAGACTGGGATCTACCCAAACTAAAAGGTCTGGAATTGTGCTCTCCACGGTTGTAGCGTTGGTAAAGCCCTAAGATGCAGAAAAATAAAGGAATTACACAGTGTTAAAAAAAAATAAGTACTGAGGCCAGCGCTTACGGCCTCCCGGGACCCCAGGCCAGCAGGTAAAATTAAGGTATGCACAGCCCAAGGGAGTCTTGGGGTGGAGGGAGGACTCGCCGCCTCCCATGGCCTTTCCGTATTACCAGGGGGTGAACAGGAGCAGAAAGAGGCCTCTAAATTCTGGTGGAGTTCACCTGAGGAAGGGAAGCAGGTGGGCTGGGGGCCCAGAATGGAAGGTAGGGCTACCTGAGGCGGGGACGTCTCCACTGTCCATCCGGGCCTGAAGGCAACGGGCAGGGGTCTGTGGCGCACAACTTACACACAGACCCCCATAAGGGACAGTGAAACCAGATGGCCAAGGGACGTGCAAGGGAACTGACCCCATTTCTGTCCATCCAGGTGAGGACAAGGGATGGTGCAGGAGGTCCCCAGTCAGACTGAGGGGTAGGGCTGATCTCCCCTTGATGGGGAAGATCAAAAAACCCTCCCGGGTCTTGGCACCAAATGTAAGATCAGGTGCAGAGTCCAAAGAGGAGTCAGACCAGAAAGCAGCTGAGCGAGGCTTTTACTGGGATTGGCTGTCGGGAGGTTCACCGCTCCACCAGTGGACCCGTTGGTCAGGACTTTATAGTCTAGGGTGGGCAGAGGAAGTTTGGGGGTCTCATGTCCCTCAGGAAGTGGTTCCACCAGGCGATTGCGAGACACCATTGGGATTTATCTGTCAGTGCCTGATCCAGCCACCTGAAACCCACCTAGCCATGTTATATATATTTTGCAACTTAACATGTTTTAACATGGGGCTGGAGCAATGGCTCAGCATAGAGCGCCTGCCTGGCATGGGGGGGATCCCAGGTTTGAACCCCAGCCCCACGTACGCAACTGTCAGAAAAAAAAACTGAAGTTGTTCTAAAAATAATGTTTTAACATGCTCAGATAATTATGTGCATTTTTAGTTGTCAATTAAAAACGATAGTCTTTCTTTTGTCTTTGGTACCAGGCATTGAACTAGAGGTGCTGAACCACTGAACCACATCCCCAGCCCGTTTTTGTTTTTTTTTTTAATTTTGATACTGGGGCCTCGCCAGGTTGCTCAGCCTGGCTTTGACCTTGAGATCCTCCTGCCTCAGCCTCCTGGCAGCTGGAAAAACAGTGCATGGCGAAAACAAAGGTTTTGCAAGGTTCTTAAGTCGCCTTCCTCTCACGGAACAATAGGGGAACTGATATTTTAAGGTGACGATGTGGCGTGTGCCCAATCCGGTGGGTTTCCCACTGAGACTCAGCATTGCAAGCCCTCTCAACGCCAGCCCCAGACGCCCGGGATCTCCCCAGCCCACCGGTGCACCTCACTCCCCATCCTACGCCCCACGTTCCTGCGCACACGCACTGCGGGAGGAAGGCGAGTGCGCATGCTCCGGACGCCTGGAGTCGGTCTCCTCCCCTTTCCCGGGAGGGAGGCAGTCTCCGGCTACTGCGCACGCGCTGAGGTCGGGGGCGGGACCCAAGCTGTGCTCGCTCTCGCGAGAAATCGGGGCGCGATCTCGTGGCCTTCCCCTCCCCTCCCTCGGCCTCCCGGGTCCGCAGCGTCAGCCTGGCTGGGGCTTCGGTGGTGGGGGCTGCCTCTGCTCAGCCCCGGCGCCCTGGGCGTCCCCTGCTCCGGTCCACCGCGCCTCCTCCTCTGCCGCCTGGCGCCACCCTAGGCCGCGGCCGCAGCCCCGGACTCGCGTCGGCACCGCCCGCTCGCGGCCCGCCCCCTATGGGCCCCGGCTGAGGCGCCGCCGCCGCCGGCCCGCGGAGCCCCGATGCTGGCCCGGAGGAAGCCGGTGCTACCGGCGCTCACCATCAACCCCTCCATCGCCGAGGGCCCGTCTCCCACCAGCGAGGGCGCCTCCGAGTGAGTGGCGGAACTCGGCCGGGGAGGCGCGGGCGAGGGATCCGGGAGGACAGCGCGGGCCTGGGGTCCCGG
>PVKS010042599.1:0-15341 GCA_004027875.1 Aplodontia rufa | reverse complement strand
AGGAGGGAGAATGTGCAGGAAGGTGTTGCCGCTACCTGAAGCTTCTTTAGAAACTACCTTGAACAGAGAGCTTAACACAACAGGCATCGATATTCAGCTCCTAAATCTGCAATCTGAGCTCATCTCTGCTCCACAGAGATACTGTGGAGGCTCAGGCATAAGGCTGACCTCAGAGCTGGGGGCTGCAACCATCTGAAAGTTCCATCATCTCCACTTGACAGTTGTCACTGGCCACTTACGGTGGCAGAGCTGGAGCCACTTAGAACAGGAAGAACCCTATTCTGCTGGTCAAGTGGTCACAGAGCCCAGATCCAAGGGGAGGACACATGGACCCCCACTTTTTTTTGTACTGGGGATTGAACCCAGGAGTGCTCTGCCGCTGTGCTACATCCCCAGCTTCTTTTATTTTTAATTTTTGAGTCAGGGTCTCACCAAGTTGCCCAGCTGGCCTCCGGCTTGTGAACCTCCTGCCTCTGCCTCCTGAGTAGCTGGGATTGCAGGTGTGTACCACTGTGCCCACCTAGACCCCACCTTTGGATGGGAAAAACAGCTAAGAATTGCAGGACCCTGTTCTAAAACCACCTCGGAAAGGAAAAGGAAGATCACATTCACCAGGCCCTGAGCCAGGCTCAGTGAATATTCATATATAACATGAGTCGTGAGGAACACCTGGCGTGTTCCAGCCCCGGCATAAACCCAGGGCTTGCTGTGGAGCCCAGATTCTTTCCTCTAAGTCACCCCTCCTCGGAAACAGGACAGGAAGATTCTCTTGGTAGGAGGAAAGTGCACCACACTAGAAGGCCAGGCAAACCCTGGGGCTGGGGCCCCCTCTTCTGCAGCTACTCAGACTCAGGCTCTCAGGTCTACCCTGCTCCAAGCCCTGCTTCATCCTTCCCGGACAGATGAGCCATCCCACCTGGGGCAGGTATCTGCTGATGGATCACAAGGCCAGGCACGGAAACAGCTACCCCTCATTCTTCCTAGACAGGCCACGTGGCAGACACATCTTCTGGCTCCTCCAGCCTGAGAGTCCAGGAAGCAGACTCAGCCGGGGTCAGGTTGTGACATGAGGCACTTCCAGAAGGGCTTACTTACGGGTGCCACCTTTTACGGCAATGCCGCTTCTCCAGCCCTTCTTAGGGGGCAGCAGGGATTCTCCACCAGGGCACTGTTGACACATGAGGGGGTCACCTGGAGCATTGTGGGATATTTAGCAGCACCCCCAGCCTCTGTTCTCCAGATGCCAGCAGCAACCGGCGCCCCACCGCCCTCTGCAGCTATGACAGCCAAAATGTCTCCAGATATCACCATCCGTCCCCTGGGGGGGACATCACCTCGGCAGAGAGCCACTGGCTTAGAGTGCCGCTGAAAGGGGTGTTGGCTGCACTTCCTCGGTGCTGGGCCTGTTTGGTGCTTGCTTCACTGGCCCAGTTGTGACTCCTGGTCCCTTTCATCTTCCGGACTCTGTGAACCACGAACTCGGCCATGTGGCCCGTTCGCTCTGGTTACTGGAAAACCTAGCACCAACCCTCTTTCGGTGTCTCCCACCAGGACTGCATATTTCAGTCTTATTTCCACTCCATTTTACATCCTTTCTTCCTTCACAAGAACTTCATTTACACCGGTCTTATATTTTATGCATGCTTTTTCGTCTGCTTTACATCTTTTCCAGAAGAACGGGAGGGTGCATGGAGCTGATTGAATAACTTTCTGCCCTGGTAAACATCTACGGGGACCACATCGCAGAGAAAGCAGCACTTCCCTGGAGGGAAGGAGGACGGACCTACAGTAGGCAGATGCAGGAGCAGCCCTGGACCAGCTGCTCCCAGCGATGGCGGAATGCAGAATTGGATCGCCCAGGACGACCTTGCGGAGTCGGAACACCCAGGATGACCTCCCAGAAGGACAAGTTAGAGACAGAGAGAGTCCCTGATGGTCAAGACCTCTCACCCCCAGGAAAGGGCGGTGTTTTTCCTGATCTCTAGGCAAGGTGTTTCCACTGTTGGCGTTGGCAGACCCAACTTGCCAGCCGCGGACTGAATCACCTTGATAGCAGACTCTCCAGCCCCACCCCAGTCTTCTGCACCCACACTATGTGCAGCAGAGACCATCTGTCCCCATCAAGCCCTGCCCAGACTGCAGGTCTGTAGCAGACATCACTGTGGACTGGTTGGACTGGTTTATTAGGCAGCAATAAGTGACATCTTTAGGTAGTTGTCACTGAAACCTCCAAGATGGTTTCCTGACCTGAACTGGGAGCCTACAGAGCCCATCCTGGGCCTGGCAGATATTACTAGCACTAGGCCAAAGCACAGCCAGGCCTCCAGTGTGGCTGGAGGACAAAGCAGACGAGAAGCTGTAGAAGAGGGGCAATGGACGGTGGCCCTTCAGGAACCGCCCCTGGAGCTCCTGCTTGCGCCTGCAGAGGGCTAAGAGGCAGTGCAGACTCTCTTCCTCTTCCCCCGGCCTCTCCTCTCTGTCCCTCAGTCTTAAATATTGTCAAAGTCCCCAGTCTCTCCTCTGAGTCTGCCTCCTCATCCTAAGCACATCCAATCCAGCCTATGCCCCCCACCCCCTCCCTCAATGAGGCCTTCTTCTCCCCCAGCTCCATGAGTTGCTTTGTCCAGGGCGGTGAATCATAAATGGACCACTGTGGCTCCTCTGCTCCCCACATGCTAAATGTCACTGAGTCCTGATGGCTTTGCTTCCTAAATACCATTCAGCCCAGTCTGCTGCCCCCATCCCACTGCCGTCCTCCCTCCATCACCTCTGCAGAAACCACAGCAGAGACCTCCGTGGTGGCCCTCCAGCCACACGCCACACACCACACGCCACACAGCACTGCAAATCACAAGCCAAGTCAAATCGCCTCTGCTGCAAACCTTCTGCTGCTTTCCTGCACTGCCGATAAGCGGCCCTGTGAGGTCTAGGCCCCACCCTCACTCCCCTCCCACCTCCCACCCCACCCCCTGCCCTCTGTGCTGCAGTCTCCAGCCTCTAACTCCTCACACTCCCTCCTGCCACAGGGCCTTTGCACATGCGGTTCCCGCCTCCTGAGGTGCTCTGCCACTCACCCTCTCCCGACACAATTTCAAGAGGCCCTTCCTGCCCTCTGTCAAGGCCAGAACTCCCCCTACCTCAGTACCAAGTGGCCCCTCTCCTTCCGGGCACTAATCTCCATTCCAGCTCACATTCCTCTGTGTGACCCTGATGTGAACGTTCTCCATCCACTCCAGACTCTCAGCTCTTGAAGAGCAGGGATGGTTTTCAGGGCCGTATTTAACCCAAGAAGCTAGCACCAAGTTAGCCCTCACTCAACGTTTGCTGAGTGGACAAAAACAGTTGTGGATGACGTTGAGGGGCGAGAGAGTCAATGACCACCAGAAATACTGAGCAGCACTTTATGGAGCAGGTGGGACCTGAGCTGACCTTCAGTGGGACCTGAGCTGACCTTCAGATGGGTCCTGAGCTGACCCTGAGGATGAGTTCATCTTGTATCAATAGAGATATCTGGAAAGACATTCCAGGTGCGTGGAAGGGTTGGTGCGAGTGTGTGTGTGCACGCATTGGGGTGCTGGGGACGGAGACGGCCAGGTTAGGGCAGGCGTGGGCTGGGAGGAGAGGGGGCACCGGGTAAGCCAGCAGGTGGTTGCCAAAGCCAATGGAGGAGATGGATGGAGCTTGCAGAGCGCAGACCAGCTCCACACCAGCAGTCTGCAGGAAGGCAGGAAGTCTCAAGGCAAAGGGACGGGGACAGCTGGGAGGCCAGGAAGGGGCATGTGCAGGCAAGGACGTGGGTGCTGAGGGTGGCAAGGGTGAAGAAGACAAGGGGCATCCAGAGGCATTAAAGACAGAACCGTCCACCAGCCTGGTGGCTGCTGTCTACAGAGGACCACACAGGAAGGAGCCTCCTCCACGCCAGGTTTTGAAAAGCAGACAGAATGTCACAATGAGGGCAAGAGACATCAGTGCCACTTTCAGACCCTGTCCCTGTGAGATTCCGCACTCTGCTCTGTGTCTCCTAGCTCAGCAGATCTATGCCAGCCATCAGGGCTGGGGTAAGGGACAGACGACAAGGTTAGCTGTCTTCACGGAACACACTGGAAACCCAGCAGAGCAGGGCTGCCTGGGTGACTTATTGCTTATTAGTGATATAAGTATGTAAATGCTGCGAGGGCCGTATTGATCCCAATGTGAGAGCCATCCATCCTGGGGGTGAGGAACGGGGCTCTGTAAAGATCACATGATAGGTCTGCAGCCTAAGACTTGCCAGGGTGGGTGGCTAAGGCTGGACAGGCCTCCAGGCAATTTCACTAATGAGAGCAACTCCCAGGTACCCGCCCCATGTGTGGGGTCATGGAGGACAGCGGGGAGCTGAGGACCCCTCAGATGGAAGGGAGACACACATGGAGAGAGACCAGAAAGAAATCTTCCCTTCTCCCCTTCTCCATGGGCAGGAAAAGCAGTCTTCAGAGCTCCCCAAATCTCAGGGATCTCAGGGATCGACCAGCCTGGTAAAGCACCCACCAAAGAGTGGGGGCCCAGCTCAATCCAGCCTGGATAAAAGCCATTTCAGGGGTGGGGCGTTGCCTCTGCCAGTGCTGGGCTTCCTCAACCTGCAATTCAGTCCTGTCTCACCCCAGCCACTCCCACAGGGTGGAGGAGCCCAGGTCAGGTCCTGCGAGCAGCCCCACCCCCAGCCCAGGCCTGGGCACCATTAGCATTCAGCGGCTCCTCGGTAATGGGCCCTCTTCATGCCGGTTTGAGTTTATTATTATGCCAACACACTTGCTTAATTCTCCGCTGTCTTTCTTCTGCACTGTTGATTTACACTGTTAGTGTTTTAATTATACAATTCAGCACTCCTTAAAACATGAAAAACTGCTCAACTTTTCAAGCAATTAAAAGGCAGCGGAGTAGATCAGCAGATCTGAGACGAGATAAGTAAATCAAACAATTAAAATCCTCATTTGGTGAAAATACAGCAACCCACCCAAAATGAGCGAGGCTGGTGGGCCTCCCACCAGAACGGCAGAGTGAGCCTCCTCCCCCAGCACCTTCCTCCTGGGCAGCATGGAGCTCCCTGGCTCTTCCACCTCTTCCTGACCACGCAGCCTGGCTGACCATGGCCGAAGGGCTCAGGTCAAGGTGCACTGCATGGAAAGAGGCGGGGAGACAAAGCTTTGGGTTTTCACTGGCCCCGAGCAGCTCGTAAACAGGAACATGTCCCCCACTTAGGCTCCCACTGCAAAGGGGACTATATCACTCAGGGTGCGTGTGTGTGTGCATATATGCATGTGTGTGTGTGTGAGCGTGTGTGTGTATACGAATATGTGTGTGCGAGCGTACATGTGTGTGCACATGCATGTGAGTGTGAGTGTGTGTGAGTGCATATGAGTGTGTGCGTGTGTGTATAAGCACGTGTGCACAGTGCACACGTGCGTGCATGTGTGCTTGTGTGTGCGTGCATGTGTGAGTGTGCATGTGTGCGCATGTGCATGTGAGCATGTGTGTGAGTGTGCTATGCATGTGATCATGTGTGAGTGTGTGTATGCATGTGTGAGTGTTGTGTGTGAGTGTGCATGTGTGCCTGAGTGTATGTGCATGTGTGCACGTGTGTGTGAGTATGTGTGCATGCACATGTGTGGGTGTGTACATGTGTGCATGTGTGAGTGTGTGCATATGTGTGTGCAAGTGTGTTGAAATATATACCAAAACTTACCTTTGCAGGAGAGGAAAATTACCTTTCCATACCCATCCTAAATCCATGGCCGAAGCCTCTATACAGATGAACAAGAGAGACGCGCACAGATTTATTTAATATAAGTTTTACATGACACAGGAGACTTTCTAAGACAATGAAGATCCAAAGAAACAGGGAAGCCAGAGCATTCTCTGCTGGGTTTGATGGAGAAGTGGATAATCACACTGAATTTTTTAAAATTATGATCTAATGGCAATAAAGCATGGATGGGGGAGGCAAGGCCTGTGTGTTCAGACTCCTGTGTGTCCCTTCATCTTCAGAGATGGGGATGCACTTTTCCTTGGGGCACAAGGAGGGCACCTCTCACTTGAGGGTGCTGCTTCAGGGGCAGGTTGGAAAATCCTCCCTAGATTTTTGCCTAATCCAGGGGGAAAGTGTGAGGGAGCACTTACCCATTGAGCTGTATCCCCAGCCATCCCCCTTTTTCTGTTTAGGAAAGAGAGAATCAATTTTGTTTCTCCATCTGGTTGCTGTTTTTCCTCCACTTAGTTGTGTATATGGTGCAGGTTCCAATCTGAGTCCTCACAGATGCCAAGCAAGCGCTCTACTGCTGAGCCACTGCTCCACCCCATCCACAGTCCTTTTTATTTTTTTATTTTGAGACAGGATCTCCCTAAGTTGCTCAGGGCCTTGCTGAGTTGCTGAGGCTGGCCTTGAACTTGTGGTCCTCCTGTCTCAGCCTCCCAAGCTGCCTGGCAGGACTCCGTCTGGATGCGTTTGAGCTATTGGGTTTGATTCATTGTTAGTTTTTGAAGCCTGGACACAGTGGATGAAGCTTAGAGGCCTGCACTGGAGGGAACGGTAAAAGGGCATGGCTCCCCCCAGCAAGGAGGACAGGGCCTGCCTCTCTGCATCCACAGCAGGGCAGAGGAGCTCCCTCAGCATGAGCTGGGTGCCCTCCACACCCCATGAGTCCACCTCCTCCTGGGCTCCAGGGGACCAGAACCAGCAGCTTCCTGTGGCATTCTAAAAGTGAGGGTGGGGACAGGTGGGGCAGGGACAGGCGGTGTGCAGCCCATTCATTCATTGCACTAGGAGCCGGGAGGGCCAGAAGGGCCACCTGGCACCCGCTTGCTGGCCAAGCTGTCTGGAGATGGATACTGACAGAGGCGGGGCAGGAGGTGAGGCACCAGGCACTGAAGGAGACCAGGAGCTGGGGAGGGGGCCAGGCCAGAACCTCCCCCTTCTTCACCCACTGCTACCCTGACGGGATTCTAAATGCTGGGTAGCGGTGCCTGGAACCTCAACCACATTGGCCCCAGCAGGAAGAGGCAAGGCCAGTGTCCCCAGCATTTGGCTCTGGGACCCATGTTCTGGAGTCCTGCAAGAGACCAAGCACATCCCGGAGACGTGCCTGAGCCCAGCCCTCCCCCAGGTCCTCCCTGTTAGGGCAACGGACGCCCGGGATCCTGGCTTGGCTGCTTCAAGGGAACAGCTGCGCTGCCACCTCTTCTGCAAGCCGAGGATTACCCTTCTCAGCACCAGCAGGGCAGTCAAGCAAGGTCTGGAAACGGAGCCCTTCTGAGTGGCGGCATTTGCTGCAGCTCTCTTCACCAGGCCTTGTTCAGCAAAGCAGGGGCCTCAGGCCCCACCCACAGTGGGACACGAACACTACAGAAAGAGGGGAGACGGGACACACCCATGTTGTAGTTATGACCACACCAGACCCTGGCTTCAGCCCTACTCGCACACAAGCCAGCCCTCCCTGGGGTCACCTGCCTGGGGCACATGTCTCCCCACGGGCACTCAAGACCCTCAGCCACACCCTTCCCTGTGCTCTGTCCACAAAACCTCCCCAGCCTGTCCCACAGCCTCCTCAAGGTTACTCTCCCTGAGCAATTTCCTTCGAAGGAGTTTCTCCTGGTCGCTCTTTGCAGTTCTGGAGCCTCCATTAATCATTCTTAAGCTCTTTGAATGCAATATTTTCTCTAAGAACCGAAATTTCTTCACGACTTCGCACCCTCCTGCCATCTCCAATCACCTACCCTCATCAGTCATTAACATAAAGCATTAGCATATCTATAACTTCTGCATCCCTTGATTAATCTGGCTTGGCTTTTTCTCCCAATTGCATCTAATTGGCTGAAGAGAGACCAGGATGGGAGAAGGCACATGGCTCACCCCGCCTCAGAGTTAAAACCATAGAGCAGAAGAGAGTCCCAATGTCACTAAATCCAACTCCTCCTCTTCGCCCATCAGGAAACTGAGGCCTGAAGAGGTGGCCCAGCCTCCCTCTTCCTCCTACAGCCACCCCAGCAGCCTCCCCCCAGGTGCACCCAGGAGGGTGGTATAGACCATGGGGACCATGCTCAAACAAATTTTGGAAAAATCTCCTTAATGTGTCACGCTCCTGAACAGTCACAGCACAAGAGCGTGTTAACGCTTTTTAGGGGACACGGGAAAGAAACCTGATTAACATTCATCCAAAATTTGGTAAAGTATTATCTCTTCTTCTCTTGACCATCTATATAAGTTACATATTGTTGTATTTTATTTTATTTTATTTAAAGAGAGAGAGGGACAATGAGAGAGTGAGAGAAAGAGAATTCATTTTATTTAGTCTTTCATGTGGCTTTCGTTGTTCTGACACTTCGTTGTATGCATGGTGCTGGGTTTGAACTCACATACTCACACATGCCAGGCAAGCGCTGTAAGCTCTGAGCCACCGCTCCAGGCCCTATTGTTGTATATATATATTTTTTAAATCATCCTTAACAAAATCACAAATAATCCAATCAATGAATGGGCTATGGATCTAAAAAGAAACTTCTCACCAGAGGAAGTCCAGAAAGCCCATAAACATATGAGAAAACACTCTACATCATTAGCAATAAGAGAAATGCAAACCAAAACTTCAATGAGATTCCACCTCACTCCTGTCAGAGTGGCAAAAATGAAGAATAAGAACAAAGACAGATGCTGGAGGGGCTGTGGGAAAAGAGGAACACTGTCACACTGCTGGTGGGACTGCAAACTGGTTCAGCCACTCTGGAAAGCAGTGTGGAGAATCCTCAAAAAATTAGGGCTGGAACCACCTTGTGACCCAGATATCCCACTCCTGGGTATTTTCCCAAAAGAGTTAGAATCAGCATATTATAGTGATGTGGCTTCCTCAATGTTTATAGCAGCTCAATTTACTATGGCTAGACTACGGAACCAACCCAGATGCCCTGCACTAGACGAGTGGATTAAAAAACTTTGGTACATATATACAATGGAATACTACTCGGCCATTAGAGAAGACGATATTATGGCTGTTGAAACCAAATGGATGGAGATGGAAAGAATTATGCTAAGTGAAATATCCCAATCTCAGAGACTCAAGGGCCGAATAGTTTCTCTCAACTGTGGAAGCTAGAATGCGACCAGAAACAGTATGTTAGATGGCTAAGCTAATAATAACCTCAACATGTATGAATTTTTACACAAACAGGGGGAACCTTCCCTAGGATACCTGGAGACATAGGGAGGGGGGCAGGGAAGGGGGAGGGAAGGATATCTTGAAGGATATCTTGAAGACTGGAGGGAGGGAATATGGGGGAATCAACACAGAAGGAGATCTCCAACCTTCATGAGAAGTCCATTTAACACAGGGGTTCTTTTGGGGGAAACATAGAACCATGGGGAACCCAAGGGGGGAAACCATGACATGGCATCAGCCTTGGCTAACTATGTAAATATACATTGGTTCTGGATTGTTTCAAAATGATTCCCCCTCAATTGTAAGTCCATATTCAACTAATAAAAAAAAAATCACCCCTAGTCTAAGTAGCTCTGTAGTCACAGAGCTTCTGATGGTCAGTATCATGTATGTGGCTTAGCTGGGTGGTCCTCGCTCAGGGTCTTTCAGAAGGCTGCAGAGATTCACTGGGACTGTAGTCATCCAAAGGCTGGACTGGGCCTGGAGGACCTGCCTCCAAGATGGCACACTTACCTGGGAGCAGGTTGTTGGTGGAGGCCCCAGTTCCTCACCACCTGGGCCTTTCCACAGGGCTGAGTGTCCTCAGAATATGGCAGCTGGCTTCTCCCATTTTGAGGAAGAGTGAGAGAAATTTAGTGTCCTTTGTGACCTCTTTGGAATTCACATACCATTATTCCCATAATCCTGTTGGCTACACATGTCAGTCACACGCAGTGTGGGAGAGACTGCTCAAGGGTGTGACTGTGCAGAGGTGAGAGCCATTGACCGCCATCTTGGAGGCTGGGTCCTCCACCTATTAGCCCTACATATCTAAGGAACCACTAACCCAGAATCTACTCTGTGGGAATTAAAATACAACTGAAAAAAGGTGTGACTATTCCAGACTCTCCCCTAACAATGACTATGATCAAATACCACACATGACCTCACTGGGACCAGACCCCAGCCCTCTTCTCTGATTTCTATGTGAACGTAGCTCTACTGAGAATAAAAATTCCTAACACTTATTAAGTGCATCTGGTATGCCAGGCACTGTGCCAACACATTCACACATGCCATATCATTTATTCCTCACAAGGACTTTAAGAGGAAGCTCTTATAACCACACTTTACGGTGAGAAAACAGGTTGTGTGTAGTCACAGAACACTGCCAACAACTCAGCTGCAAATGGCGTGGCTGGGCCTGAGCTGGGACTACCTATGATCCAAGCTCATGTTGAGCTATTGCTCCAGTCTCCAGGTCATCTGCAAAGCAGAGGTGATTGAAATAATTGAGCCTGTGTCATGAGGGATCCTTTCCTGGCTCAAGCAGCCTTCCCTTCCCACCTCATCAGGAGTTCCAATGACCCAATCCTGCTTGTTTTAGTCAGCTTTTTCACTGCTGGGACTAAAAGATCTGACAAGAACAATTTTAGGAGGAAAAGTTTATTTGGGGGCCCACAATTTCAAAGGTCTTAGTCCATAGATGGCCAGCTCCATTCCTTGGGCCTCCAGGTAAGGCTGAACATCATAGTGGAAGAGTATGGTGGAAGGAAGCAGCTCATATGGCTCCAGGAAGCAGAGAGAGAGAAAGAGAGAGAAACTCCATGCCATATACAAAATACATACCCCAAAGGCACACCCTGAATGACCCATCTGCTCCAGCCACACCCTACCTGCCTTCAGTTACCACTCTGTTAGTCCCTACCAGAGAATTAATTCACTGATTGGGTTAAGGATTTCACAGCCCAATCATTTCTCCTGTAATCCTGCCTGCATTTTTTCCACACATGAGCTTTTGGGGGCCACCCCGTAACCAAACCATAACAATCTTCATCCAGCAAGATGCCCTACATCATCAAATTTAAAAGACCAAAAGGCATGACAGGTGACAGACAAGCCCCTACCTGCTCTCTTAAAACAGATTTCGAAAACCATGTTTCTTGAAAACCAACCAATGTTCAAAGTAAAAATATTAGCCCTGTCTGTTGATATATATTATACATAAAGTTGTTAAAAGGCATAGTAATAGGAGCACAAGGGATAAATAGAAATTTTCCTGTTGTAATATTCTTACATTTCATGGTGTTATATTAAGCCTAAGTGTGCTGTGACCAAGGTAAGGATTCAGAGAGCAGCCACTTATAAAAACACAAAGACATATGGATAAAAAGAAATTGGGTCTTAAGTTGCTTTTTTTTTTAAAGCCAAGAAGGCAGGAAAAGAGAAAGAAAGGACAGTGAGACAGCTAGAAAACAAATAATGATTCCCAAAGATAGACTGCAAGATGAATCCCAGTAGCCCCCGTCTTCTGGTATTCACACTTGTGTGAGACACTCCCTTGGGTGTGCACAGAACCCATGACGTGCTTCCAACCAACAGAACGTAGCAAAGATGATGGGACTCCCTTCCTTGACTATGTTACCTAAGACTGTAACTTCTACCTCCTTGGAAGACTCTCTCCTTTTTGGACTGCTGAAATAAACTATGTTGTAAGCTGCCCTGTGGAGGACTCACAGAGTGAAAAACTGAGAGCAGCCTGTGGCCAACAGCAGCAAGAAACTCAGCCTCTCATTCCAATGGCCTGCAATGACCTGAATCCTGACAGCAGCCTCATGACCGTGGAAGTGAATACCTCCCAATGCAAGCTTTCCGATGAGATCCCAGCTCTGGACACACCTTGATGGCGGCCTCATGAGAGATACTGAAGCAATGAAGCTACACCTAGATTCCTGCCCACAAAGACTATGAGATGATAAATGGTTGTGCTGCAAGCAGCTAAAGTCGTCGTACTCTTATATGTAGCGATAGCAAGTCCAAAGCAAACCATTTCAATAATTACACTAAGTATAAATGGACTAAAAACTAAACATAAGAAGGAAATATTATCAGACAGAATTACTATTTGAAATAAAAGAAGTTTATCTTAAATACACCATGCAGCTGTGTTGGAAAAGAGAGTAAGATAAAAGCTATATCATGCAAACTGTAGACATCAGAAAGATGGTGCAATTACATGAACAAAAACAGATTTAAAGATGAAGGATATCACCAGACGTGAAAGGGAACATCCCGAAAGGATAAAGGAGAAATGCGTCAGGAAGGCATAAGAATCTCAAAATGCATGCTACTAATAACAGAACCTCCAAATATATGAAGGATAAATAGTAGAGCTACATAAAGGAATACATAAAGACACAATCACAGTGGGAGATTTTAACACTACTCTCTTAATAACTGATGGAAAAACTAAAAAAGAAATAGGTAAAAGTTTATAGAAGTTCTGAACAACACTCTCAATCAATTTGACCTAATTATTGATGTTTACAGAACACTATCCAACAAATGTAGGGTACACATTCTTTTCAAATTCTCGTAGAATATCCACCATGAAGATAGATTGTATTCTGCAACATGAGTCTTGATAAATTTTTATCTTTGAAATAGCGCAGAGTATGTTTTCTGCCCACAATAGAATTAAATTAGAAATCAGTAACAATAAGATATCTAGATAGCTCCTAAATATTTATAAACAGCATGCTTTCTCAATCAAAGGGAAATTAGAAAATGCATTTGGCTTAAAGATAATAAAAATACATAAAAATCTGTAAAACAGACTATGTTTTTACTCATGGAGAATTAACTGCTATAAGAATTGCCTTCTATGAAATAATAAGTAATATAGATATTCATCTCTGCCCTCAATTGCAGGCAGAGTGCTCCTAGAACCCTGTTAGATTAGGGCAATTAAATATTTTTTATTCTAATATTTAGTCTTTGACCCAGGTTACTGACACAGCTCCAAAGACCTTTGTAATTTCCTGAGTGATGGGAATGTCTGATACAGCTCCTAAATTCCTTGGAACTTCCTGGTGATAAAAGTACTGTTTTTTCTAATGAAGCAAATCTGGGTGGGCTTCTGGGTAGCCTCAGGAGAAGGGCTGGTTGCTATGTGAACTGAGGAGGATTGGTTGCTGTGTGAACCAACCAGGGGATTAGGAGGTTGGCGCTTGAACTCCCACCCTCCAACTTCTGGGGAGGGGAGATGGACTGAATGTTGAGGCAATCAGCAATGGGCAATGACATAATCAACCATGCTTGTGGAATGGAGTCTCCATAAAAATCTAAAAGGACCAGCTTCGATGCACCCCAGAAATATGCCTGGAGGATGGCATGCCCAGGGAGGACATGGAGGCTCCACAGCCCTCCCCACACTCCTTGCCCAGTGCACCTCTTCCATGTGACTGGTCACCTGTATCCTCTTTAATATCCTTCAAAACAAATTGATAAACATGAAAAGTGTTTCCTTGGCTTATGTGAGCCATTCTGGAAAATTAATCGAACCTGAGGGGGAGGGCATAGGAATCTCCAATTTTTAGCCATTCAGAAGCAAAAGTTTGCAGTCTGTGAGACTAAGCCCCCAACTTTTGGGATCTGACAATACCTGCAAGTTAGCATTGGAATTAAATTGAATTGTAAGACATCCAGCGAGTGTTCACTGGAGAATTGCTTGGTATTGGTAGAAAGGAATCCCTTCACATCTTGGTGACCAGAGGTAAAATGTTCTGTGCTGCAAAAATACAGCAAGAGAAGAAAATATGTTTGCTTCCCCCCTCGTCCCGCTATTGTAATCAACTAGAAAACTGAACAAAATATATGGAACAACTGTTTTCAGATAGTGAACACAGACAGGATGTAATAGCAGTCCCTGACATACAGGAACAAATAAAGTAAGCTCCAGCTTACTACCAAGGGACTTCTAAGGAAGAATTCAGAGTAAAGGATCTGGTTAAGATTAAAAAGAAAAAAAAGACAGATTGCAGCTTGTGGTGGCTGAGGGAATAAAACTTGGTGCCATAAACACTGGACAAAAAGAAGATGCACGGAGACAGGAAAATGACACAGAAGATCTGCAAAGGATCACCTCAAGTCTTAGCTAAATATTGATCTGCTTGAGTTGAGTATGTGGAGTAAAACTCTCCGAGCTGAAATGGGAGAGGATGTATTAAAAAACAGTATATCGAATAATTTCTGAATCTCACATAGGGCTGGAAATTTTCACCAACCTTGTTTTTCCAACCAGTAGAGTGACAAGATTTCACAATGCAGGGTACCAAAGCCTCCAGAAAGGTACTAATTTAGTTGTGAGACTGAAAGTAGCACCAAACTAATGATGCTCTGGAAAGCTTTCATAAAGATTAAAAGCAAGCCTCAATGGGATCAAATTTATCCAACTAAGTTAATTATATGTCATAACACAATTCAAAACTCTTTACAGAAACAAATGCCAGGACAGATTCGCAAAGTTCAGCACCCAAACAAAAATACGAAGTCATAAAAGGAAGCAGAAAAATATGACCCACAAAAAGAGAAAACAGAAAAGAAATCAGGGGAATAATAGACAAGAGCACTTGCACAGTGATCACAAATACTTCAGTAGACTAGAGATCATAAAAGAAAACATGAGTGTGTTTGAAGAGCAAGAGAGAAGGGACATGTATAAAACACCCAAAGATATTCTAGGCACACACAAACCATAAACACACAAAAATGCAATATCCAAAGTAAACACACACTGAAGGTGACTAACAGTGAATCAGAAGCTGAAAAATAGTGACGTGGGAGCATGGGAGGCATTGCAATAGACAGCTAAAGTGAAGAACAGAGGAGGAGGGAGAAAACAAAACACCAGAAAACAAGTGATCTTGTGTCCCAATCTATCTGTAATTGAACAGAAAAACAGAGCAGCAGTAACGTATTTGAAGAAAAGAATGACCATTTTTTCCAAATTTGATAAAAACGCTAAATTCAGATTCCAGAAATAGAATACACACACAAAGAGAATACACACACACACACACACACACACACACACATGTCACATCACAATCAAATTTCTTAAAAACCTGGCCAATAGACCGTAGGATTAAATACAAGAATTAGAATTACAACTGACTCACCAGGCACAGTAGTGCATACCTATAATCCTAGCAACTCAGGAGACTAAGGCAGGAGGATTGCAAGTTCAAGGTCAGCCTCAGCAATTGAGCGAAACCCTCAGAAACATATAGTAAGACATCTCAAAAATAAAAAATAAAAAGGATGCAGGATGTAGCTCAGTAGTATAGTACCTCTGGGTTCCTCAGTACGGAAGAAGAAAAAGAAGAGGAGGAGGAG
>PVKS010042598.1:0-15335 GCA_004027875.1 Aplodontia rufa | reverse complement strand
GAATTGAACCCAGGGGGGTTTAACCACTGAACCATATCCTCAGCCCTTTTTGTTTCTCGTTGTGAGGCAAGGTCTCACTTAGTTGCTGAGGCTGGTCTCCAATTTGCAGTTCTCCTGACTCAGCCTCCCAAATTGCTGGGATTACAAGCATGTGCCACCATGCCTAGCAGTATTTATTTTTTTAAAAATGATTATGTTACACATTATTTTCTAAGTTGCTTTTTCCAAATAAGAGTAGCTGTTTTGGGCTGGGGAGATAGTGCAGTGGTATAGCATGTGTTTGGCATGTGCAAGGCCCTGGGCTCAATCCCCACACCAAAAAAAACAGAACAAAACAAAAAATACAGTAGCTCTTAAAATGCAGAAATTCTTGCCTGGCAGATTCATCACCGATCTGGTAGGGGAAGTGGCTGGTGAAGCTTTGTGCAGAATTGTGTGTCGTGTGTATGTCTGTGAACATTTTTTAGAGATAGTGACTATGACTTTCATCAGAATTGTTAAAAAGATCCAGACCCAAATCCGTTGTTTTTCAGATGGGGAAAGCAAGGCCAAGAGAGGAACAGACCCAGGCAAAATGAATGGGGCCCAGCCCTGTGCGGTGGCCTTGGGATGAGGACAAGAATGCTGCAGTTGCCTGATCCTGGGCATCCTGCCCTGGCCTCAGAAGAGCTGCATCCTGCAGAACCAGAAGGAGGGCAAGGGAGTCAGCCTGAGCCACCAAGCTGAGCCTCTGCAGTCCCTGCCGGGAGAAGATTTACCACTGCCAGGAGCTTGGGAAGTTCCAGAGAAAAAGCCTGATGCGGCACTTGGGGAGCCTGCAGTACCTGCAGTAGGCCTGGCTTCTCCAGGCTCTGGGAGGCCTCCTAGGGGCAGGAGCATGAAGGTGGTTGAGGAGCAGACCAGAAATGTGCTGCACAGACTCTGGGCCTCTGAGCGCCTGGCTGCTGTTACTTTCCCTGTATTATTAACCAGTGCAGTCAGGCCCAGTGTGTGGAGCTTGGATGCACAGGAACTTTCTAACAGCTGGGGGATGGTCTGGTAACACCAGACACCATCCATTGAGCAGGTCTCCCATGTGAGCCCTGAGCCAAGCCCTGTATGTGCACACTCGTCAGCCTTTAATCATCTGCCCCCAAGAAGAATACCAGCACCTATGAGAGGCCCTAGTGTTCTTCGCACTATACAGTAGCCTAGAGAGACCAGAAAGCTGCAAGAACCAAAAACAAGAAACAAGGACAAAAAACTTGGAGCTAGGGCGCTGGATTCAAATCCTGTCTCCACCACTGACTTCCTCTGTGACCTGAGTAACTTTACCTGACAGAGCCTTAATTATCTGACCTAAAAACCAGGGATGCTTACCTCTATCCCACTGGCCTCCTTGGGAATTGAGGATTTTTTGTGACAGTCAAGGTGGTGCCAATGTCAAATAGTACTGCTTTTATTCAGTGGAGGCCAGCACACATTAGGAGGTCTCTGTAAACCTTAAAAAATGATTTATGAGTCAGACATGGTAGCACATGCCTATCCTAACTACTGAGGAGGCAGGAGGATTGTAAATTCAAGGCCAGTCTTAGCAACTTAGCCAGACCCTGTCTCAAAATAAAATAAAAAGGGCTGGGGATGTGACTCAGAGGTAGAATGTTTGCCTAGCATGTGCAAGATCCTGGGTTCAATCCCCAGTATGGAAAAAAAAAGGTTTATGAAACTATTTGGACGAAAGTAATACATGTTCACTATGATAAATATGGGAAAAGTATTTAAGCAAAAAAGAATAGAAATATAAAAGATATCACTGATGTCACTCTTGCTTACATTTAGGTCTTTTTTCTGTCACTGTGTTTGAGTATGCTCACGGAACTGGAATGATACTTCATATCCTGGGCTTTTATAATTTTTAAAAATTGAAGTAAAGCATACAATTCAGTTGTATTCTATATATTTACAATGTTTTGGAACCATCTCCTCTATCTAGCTCTAAAACACATTCTTCAGCCCAAAGTAAATCCTGTACCCATTAGCAGTACCCCATCCCCTCTTTTTCTCATTCTCTGGCAATCTGCTTACTGTCTCTATGGATTTACCTATTCTGGACATTTCATATGAATGGGATCAGTAATATTTGTCCTTTTGTGACTGGTTTCCTTTGCTTGGCATATCGTTTCCAAAGTTCATCCATGTTGTAGCATGGAATACTTTTTTTTAAGTCTAAATAGTATTACATTTTGTTGGATGTACTAAATTTTGTTTCTCAGTTCATCAGTTGATGGGTATTTGGGGTTTTCTGATTTTGGCTGTTACACATTCTTTTTAAAATTTTTTAAAAGAAATCCATTTCTGGGCCTGGAGCAGTGGCTCAGTCGTTACGGTGCTTGACTGGCATGCTTGAGTACACAGATTTGAATCCCAGCACCATATACACAATGAACATTGGAGCAATGAAAGTCACATGGAAAACTAAATGAAATTGATTCTTTCTCTCTCTCTCATTGTCTGTCTCTTTAAAAAATAAAAAAGGAAAGAAATCCGTTTCTTTTTTTATTCAGAAATAAATTTGTTGAACAATCAAACAAGCTTCTAATGAAATAATGTAATAGATATATAAATTCTGAAAATTAGCTTTACCCCCAAGAGCCCCCCCTATTACCCACCCTTATCCCTCCCCCCCATCCCTTTTTTTTAACAGATTAAAAGAGCACACAAGATTTATTATGTTCCTAAGGCATGGGCGTATTTGACTCTAGGAATTCTTTTTTTTTTTTTTTTTTAAAGAGGGACAGTGAGAGAGAAACTATTTTTATTCAGTTTTTCATGTGGCTTTCGTTGCTCCCAGACTTTGCTGTGTATGTGGTGCTGGGGTTTGAACTCGTGTACTTGTGCATACTGGCCAAGCCACCGCTCCAGCCTCTAGAATTAGTTTTTTGACACTTAGTTGTGTATGTGGTGCTAGGATTCGAACCCATATCCTTATGCATGCCAGGTAAGTACTGGAACCACTGAGCCACTGCTCCAGCTCCCCGCCCCCAGCCTTTTTTTTTTTTTTTTTTTTTTTTTTTTTTTGTGAGACAAAGTCTCACAAAGTAACTGAGACTGGCTTTGAACTTGGGTCCTTCTGTCTTGCCTCCTGAGCCTCTGGGATTACAGGTGCACTTCCGTGCCTGGCTCCTCCCAGCAACTTCTAAAGGGAGAGATTATTCTCATTTTATAGAGGAGGGAAAGAAGGCGCCAATAAATTAAGAAACTTGCCTGACCACTGGATATGGTGGTGCATATCTATAAACCAAGCTTCAAAGGGGACCAAGACAGGAGGATCTCTTGAGTCCAGGAGTTCAAGGATAGCGTGGGCAACACAGACTTGAAAGAGAAAAAAGGAAAGAAAAATTAAACTTGTTTGATGTCACACTTCTACAACCAGCACTGCAACCTGTATCCTCTTTTTATAAATTGAGATGTAATTCATGTAATATATTATCCATTTTATTTATTTATAAGAAAGACGGACAGTGACAGAGAATTTTATTTAGTTTTTCATGTGACTTTCATTGTTTCAACACTTCATAGTGTACATGGTGCCAAGGTTAGAACTTGCATCCTCGCTCATGCCAGGCAAGTACTGTAACCACTGAGCCACTTCTCTAGCCCTATATTCTCCATTTTAAAGTATAAAATTCACTGGTTTTAACATATTCCCAAGGTTGTAAAACCATTACCTAATTCCAGAACATTTTTGTCATCCCCCAAAAAAACCCCATTCTCATTAACGGCCAGTTACTGCTATGGTTTGAATGAGTTCATATGTAAAGTTTTGATTCCCAGAGTTGTAATATCAGCAGGTAGTGTAAACTTTTAGGAGATGGACTTTCTGGGAGATCCCTAGGTTGTTGGTACAGGCAGGTAGGTGCTTCCTGGCTCATGATGTGACCACATGCTTCATCATTGCCGTCTACCACCCTCATCAGAGGCCATCATCTCCAGAGGCCAGGTCTCACACAGAGCCTGGCACAGGATACAAAATATTTATCAAAAAGAATGAGCAGAGGGGCTGGAGCGGTGGCTTGGTGGTTACAGCGTGAGTACAAGAGTTCAAACCCCAGCACCACGTACACAACTAAGTCTCCGAGCAATGAAGGCCACCTGGAAAACGAAATAAAAATTGTTTCTTTCTCTCTCTCTCTTGCTGTCCCTCTCTCTTTAAAAAAAAAAAAAAAAAAAAAGAGCAGAAGGGTTGAACAGTGGCTCAGAGGTTGGAGCACTTGCCTGGTACGTGTAGGGACCCAGGTTCAAACCCTTGTACCACATACATGGCTGGGTGTCAAAGAAACAAAGGCCAAATGAAAAAATAAAATTGATTCTCTCTCCCTCTTTACCTCTCTCTCTAAATAAATAAATAAATAAAAGAATGAGCAGAGTCAGGCATGGTGGTGGATCCCTGTAATCCTAGTGGCTCAGGAGGCTGAGGCAGGAGGATCACAAGTTCAAAGCCAGCCTCAGCCACTTAGGGAGACCCTAAATAACTTAGCGAGACTGTCTCAAAATGAAAAATAAAAAGGGTGGGGGATGTGGCTTAGTGGTTAAGTGCCTCTGGGTTCGATCCCTAATACAAAAAAAAAAAAAAAATGAGCAGGCCAAGATCAGGCCATTCAGTCTTTTTCTTGAGCATTCCAACTGTGAACTCAATAAACCTTTTTTATAAGTTAGTTGCCCCCAAGTGTTTCATTATAGTAACACAAAGTTGACTAATACACTCCCTGTACCTCCAACTTCTCTAGACCCAGACAACCACTAATTATCATTCTGTCTCTGTATTTGCTTACTCTGTATGATGGATATGGAAAATTATCAGAAGCCACTCAGCCAGGCAGCAAACCCCCTACTCACTGTTTTGAAATCTACAGACTTGGGCCCTCATCAGAACCTATTGCCTTAGGCCCTTATCAGAGGATCCCCATACTACTGAAAAACCCAGTTTAACCAGGAAAATTCCTGCTATGACTCCCTACCCCCTCATTTCCTCTATATCTATCTCAGGCTACAAGCAGCAGGTGTGTCCTGGACTCCACTGGGCCCCCCCACCACAGGTTTCTCCTGAATAAAACTGTGTTACTGTTGAGCCACCACTCCTCTCTCTCTCTCTTTCCTTCATTTTGTCTCTTTCCTTACGGTGGACAGTTCAATAAATGAGATTATACGCTATCCTTTTTAGTCTGGCTTCTTTCACCTAGGACAATGTTTTCATCCATGTTATACCATGAATCAGTGTTTCATTCCTTTGTATAAATATATACATTACTGCATCACATAGATATATAGATATTTTGTTTATCACTTTGACCCTGAGCCCAGTGCTTTTAGGTGTCCTGAATGCCAGATATGTAACCTCAAGGTTATAGGGGCTGTAGCCAGCATTTGTGGGGTCTCACCATTTCGTCTTATGCATGACAATGTTGTCAAGGCCAATCACTGCATGAGACCAGCTCAGCCCCAGCTGGAAGCTTGCAAGAGCTGCTTCATGCAGCTGGAAGTAGACTCTCAAGCAGAGTCCATCCTGGAGGCTAAAATCCAGACCCACTCCTAGGGAGCACGCAACCCATCCTGGTGGGGGTGGGAGCATCCTCCACCCACAGAGTCCCATCACCAATTTTGTTCCAGGGTACTCCAGTTCCAGGGTACTCCACATATTAAAGTAGCCCCTATGATGTGGATTTGACTTTTTTTCTCTCCACATTTTTTATTGGTGCATTATAGTTATATATAATGATGGGATTTGTTGTTACATGTTTGTGCATGTACACAGCATATCAATATAATTAATATAATTGAGCCAATATTCTTTCTGTCTTTACTTCTTTTCTCTCTTTTTTTTTTTCTTTCTTTCTTTTTTTTCCCTCCTTTGGTACTGGGGATTGAACCCAGGGTCCTTTAACAATTGAGCCACGCTCCAGCCTTTTTTTATTTTTTATTTTGAGATAGTTTAGTGCTAAGTTGTTTAGGGCCTCGCTGAGTTGCTGAGGCTGGTTTTGAACTCATGATTCTCCTGTCTGCCTCTGGAGTCACTAGGATTACAGGCATGCAACACTGCACCCAGCTCTCTTTTTCTTTGAGACAGGATCTCACTATATTGCCCAGGCTGGTCTCAAGTGATTCATGTCACTGTATCCAGCTAGAATCTGATTTTTATCTAGGATTCTGGGTTTTCTTTTGTTTTGTTTGGCCCAAGGGTCAGCCTGTAAGTGCAGCTTCCTGTGGTTGGCACCAGCCTGGGAAAGATTTGTCTTCCTCCAGCCACTGTGGCTACAGGAAGTTAGAACAGCTGGAACCTGGGCAGGCTGGGTTGTGAGGACATGATGCTGATGGCTTTTGGAGACTCTGAGCTCCAGTACCTGTATTTTCTTTTCTTTTCTTTTCTTTCTTTTTTTTTTTTCTGGGCTGAGGACTGAACTTGGGGCCTTGTGCATGCTAGGCAAGCACTCTGCCACTGAGCTAAATCCCCAACCCCTGCATTTTCTGAACCAACGCACCCCCTCTTATTCAGAGTTAAAGCAACAGGAACCCTAGAACATGTAGATTAAGGGTTTTGTCCTGGTGTTTGAATCTATGTGATAAAATAAGCTGCTTAAGAAGTTTCTGGAAGATTGTTGTTTGAGTCTGATGTGGAAGTTTGAAGTCCACAGGTAGGGAAGAGAGAATGCAAAGTGGGAAATAGCAAGAACATGCTAGAATCCATGACAGGAGCTAGAGTCCATTTGGAGGGGGAATGCTGTGCCTGCTCTTATTGTTGCTAACCTTGATGGTGTGCAAGGGTGTCCTGAGGAGGCGCGCGGGCGCGCGCGAACACACACACACACACACACACACACACTCAGCCTGGAAGTTGGAAAACCCAAGACTGAACCAGGGGAAGGTGGAGCAGTTACAGGCTGGCTGTGGCCTCACACCAACAAAGTGAGCCAAAGAATCAGTGCTAATGTGGGTGAGCTACAAAGATAACAAAGTGCAATTTCTGCCCTTCAAATCTTACACAAGAATCTCTCCCCTCATTTTGCAGATCATTCATCTTTACATATATGCAGATCTTTTCAGGACTGAGGCTGTAACTCCGTGGTATAGCAAGTGCTTGCCTAGCAAGCGTGAGGCCCTGGGTTTGATACGGGGGGGAGGGGGAGGCATAACCTGTTGATCTTTTCATTTTGTGGCAGAGAGAATTCTAAAATGATCCCCCAAATTACCCTTGCCCTTGCCTAATCCCCTGCCCTTTAATGGAGTCTTGAATAGAATGAGCTATAATTCCCATAAATAGATTGTTAAAAAGATTATCCAGGTAGGCCTAACCTAATTACATGAGACTTTCTAAAGCAGAAGACTTTCTTCAGCTAGTCCCAGAAGAGGAAGTAGACAATTGGAAGCCTGAAAGGATCTGGTATGAGGGGTCTCCACTGCTGAGCTGGAGGGGGCATGGGGCAAGGATATTATTGGAGCAGCCTCAGATTGGTCTCTCACTGGCAGTTAAGAAGAAAAAGACCTCCTCAGGCTTTCAACCACGAGGAAATAAATGGACCTGGAAGAGAACCCAGATGAGACAGCACCACTTGCTGCCACCTTGATTTCAGCCCAGTAAGACCTCCAGAAAAAAAAATAATACAGATTTTGTTTGAAGCTGCTTAGTAGGTGGTAATTTGTTATACAGAAATAGAAAACAAATATAAATTTGCTGTGAGGTAGTTTATTCTTTTAGCCCCATAAGGGAGGTATTAGCATTTTCACTTTATAGATGAAGTAACTCAGAGAAGTATAGCGTCCTTCTCAAGATCAAAGTGTTATTTAATTATAAGTGAGACCCAGAAGCCAGTCGGGAGCTCCCGGGAAGGGCCCTTTACTCCTCCCATTCGGATAAGACATTATTATTTTTTAAGGGTAGACGGGTTTGTCACAAGGAGTGCCTTTCATGAAAATGAACTGGAACATGACTTGATCATTCCCCTGTGATTCTTGGGAGGACATAACCCAAATGATTGCTTCCATCATCTGGGCATGGGACTGAGGCTGCATGGGGACACAGAAAGTAAGGAAGTGCTAAAAAAAGCATTAAAGGCTTGTTGAAAGGTACCACCATAAAGGTATTTCCAATAGTCAAGTGTGTCCCAAATAGCTGGGACCAAGGAACAATAAAATAAACAATAGAATATATGCCGTAGAATATTATTCAGCCATAAAAAGGAGGGTTTGAATACAGCTCAGTGGTAGAGCACTTCCTAGCACATGTGAGACCCTGAGTTCAACCTCCAGCACTGTAAAAAAAAAGGAATGAAATTTTGACATGTTACCAAATAAAGCAAACCTAACATTTTTCATGCTAAAAGAAATCAACCAGACACAAAAGGAAAGATATTGTATGATTCCTTTTGGATGAAGTACCTAGAAGAGTCAGACCCATAAAGATAAAAGTGGAATAGTGGGTACTATTATGAAGAGAGCAGGGAATAGGGACTTAGTATTTAATGGGTATAAATTTTCAGTGTGGTTAAATTATATAGTTCTGGAGATGGATGGTGGTGACAGCTACACAATAATGTGGATATGCCTAATGCCATAGAACTACAGACTTACAAGTGGTTAATTTATGAATTTTAGTCGGATACAGTGGCATGCACCTGTAATCCCAGCAACTTGGGAGGCTGAAGCAAGAGGACTGCAAGTTCGAGGTCAGCCTCAGCAATGTAGCAAGGTCCTAAGCAACTTAGCAAGACTCTGTCTCACAAAATAAATAAAAAGGACTAGGGATGTGGCTCAGTGGTAAAGTGTCCCTGGGTTCACTCCCAAATACTAAAAAATTTGTAAATGTTATGTATATTTTATCATAAAAATTCCTTTATTTCTGGTTCAGTGGGACTTCAGAAAGGAATGGTGTTTGTGCACATGATGGATTCACCGCTTACCAAAAACTCTTGGGGGTTATTTAAAAGGGAGTGTTTTATTTGCAAGGTGTAATGCCAGTTTTATGATTTATTATTGATTTCTATTTATTTATTTTTAAAAAGAGAGGGGCAGGGAGAGAGAGAGAGAGAGAACTTCATTGTGCACATGGTGCTGGGTTTCGAACCCACATCCTCATGCTTGCCAGGCAAGCAATGTAACCGCTGAGCCACCAGTCCAGCCTGATTTTTAGTTATTTAGATTATGATCAAAGAATGATGTACAGGGCTCAGGAATGAAGCTCAGTGGTAGAGTACTTGCCTACCATGAGCAAGGTCTTGGGTCCAATCGCCAATCCTGGAAAAAAATAAAAGAAAGAAATAGAAAACAATGAGGTACGAACAATCTCTACTATGTTGGAGTTTATTGACATTTTCTTTGGGCTGTACTTTGTGACCTTCAATAATTATTATCCCTATTATTATACTAGGTGTTGCCCTAAAAACATTACCTACCTAGAAAATATCTAGTTTCTCTTGACATCAGAAGGTTATCAGTCCCATTCTCTAGATGGAGAAACTAAGGCTCACGGAGACTAAGTCATGTGATCATGGACACACAACCAGGAAGTGGCTAAGCTGAACCAATATTAATACAAACAGTAGCTCTCATTTAAGGAGGGTGTCAATGAGTCAGCCACTACCCATAAATTCTACAATTTAATCTCTGTTAACAATCTTGCAAGGAGGCACGATTAGCCCCATTTTCTTTCTTTTTTTTTTTCAGGACTGAGGACCGAACTTGGGGCCTTGCGCGTGCTAGGCAAGCGCTCTTCCACTGAGCTAAATCCCCAACCCCTAGCCCCATTTTCTAAGTTGTAAATTGAGGTCCCACAACTGGGGATTTGAACCTCTCAAAGTCTGAGGTTTCTTTTTTTTTTTTTCTGGTGCTGGGATTGAACCCAGGGCATACTACATGCTAAACAAGAGCTTTACCACCGAGCTAAGTTTCCCAGGCTTTCTTATTTAATTTTTAGACAAAGTCTCACGAAGTTACCCAGGTGGCCTCCAACTTGCTATCCTCTGCCTCAACCTCCCTAGTAGCTGGAATTACAGGTGGGTATCACTATATCCAGCTAAATCTGGGCTTTTGAGGGTGGTTCAGTCCAGGGGCACCTGAGAGAGCAAAGCCCTTTTAGAGGCAGACTTTGATGACGGAGTGAAGGCTGAGCAGAATTTTACTCCTGAGAAAACCAGGTTTGGTGTACTGAGATCACTGGCAGCATAGAGGGATGGGGGCAACTTATGGGGTCTGCAGGACCCTCCACTCTGGACCTTGTGTGAGAAGGGTATGGAGCTGCCAGCCTTTAGCAGGTAGAAGGCTGGTGTTAATGAAGCTGTGGACAAAGTCACCTCATACCTCCTACCTCCTTTCAGAACGGATCTGTAGCAACTTTTAGAGATTCAAACAACAACAACAAAAAATCAAGTAAATAGAGATTGGAATAGAGGATTAGTATTCATAAAGGAAGAAAAGTCTAGAAACTTGGGGTATGGAAAGGCATGTTACAAGTTCTGTGTGCAATAATTATTTTTGAAGGAAAGGTGGCCTTTAATGGGACCTGTGGTCCCTCTAGTGGTCACAGAGGGAAAGAACACTGACTTTAATTTGTCCAATATGACAGTTGTTTCTTGGGATCTATACGGGATTGCTTCCAGGACCCCTGTGGATACCCAAATCCAAGGATGCTGAAGGCTCTTATATAAATTAGAGTGGCATTTGCATTGGACCTATGCACATCCTCCTGTGTTCTTTAAATCATCTCTAAACGTCATACCTAGTACAATGTAAATAGTTACTATTCTGTATGGAACAACAACAAGGAAAAGGTCTGTACATGTTCAGTACAAATGCAATTCTTTTAAAAAAATTTCTTTTCTTTTTGGTTCCTGGTATTGAACTCAGGGGCGTTCAACCACCAAGCCACATTCCCATCCCACCCACTGTTTTTGAGACAGGGTCTCGCTAAGTTGCTTAGGACCTCACTAAATTGCTGAGGCTGACTTTGAACTTGGGATCCTCCCGTCCCATCCTCCTGAATCTCTGGGATTACAGGCATGCACCACTATGTCTGGCCTTTTTTTTTTTTTTTAAAGAGGGAGGCAGAGGATTGGAATGGTTGCTCAGTGGTTACAGAGCTTGCCTGGCATGGACAAGGACAGGGGTTCGAACCCCAGCACCACATACAGAATGAATTGTTGGAGCAACAAAAGCCACATGAAAAAACTAAATAAAATTGATTCTCTCTCTCACACTGTCCCTCTCAAAAAAAAGAAAAAGAAAAAGAAGGAGGGAGAGGGTCTGAAGAGGAGCTGAAGCAGTGGCTCAGCAGTTACAGCA
This sequence comes from Aplodontia rufa, assembly GCA_004027875.1. NCBI lineage: Eukaryota > Metazoa > Chordata > Mammalia > Rodentia > Aplodontiidae > Aplodontia > Aplodontia rufa. The sequence goes on along the minus strand of PVKS010042598.1, from coordinate 4,028 downwards.
CTGCGTGAGGATACAGGTTTAATCCCCAGCATCACGTACACAATAAGAAGTGTCAGACCAATGAAAGTCACACGAAAAACTAAAAATGAGAAAGTGTATGAGAGAGAGAAAGAGGGAATCAATTTTATTTATTTTTTCATATGGCCTTTGTTTCTCTGACACTTAGTTGTGTACGTGGCGCTGGGGTTTGAACCCCACTGAGTCACCACTCCAGCCCCTTTTCCAAATATTTTTTTAAAGAGAAAGGGACAGTGAGAGAGACAGAGAAAGAGAGAGACAACTTTATTTAGTTTTTCACATGGCCTCAGTTGCTCCAACACTGAGTTGTATACATGGTGCTGGGGTTTGAACCTGGGTCCTCGTGCTTGCCAGGCAAGCACCGAAACCGCTGAGCCACCGCTCCAGCCCATTTTCCAAATATTTTTGATCCATAGTTGGTTGAATTCACAGATGAGTGATCCATGGATACAGTGTTGACTGTATACTTCCATACCCATTGTGAGATTTGAGCATCAGAAAGAAGAGAGTTTATATAGGTCACAGACCCCCAAACAGTTGTGGATCATTTCTTATCCCAGCAAGAACTCCCAATCTTTTTCTGATTGGATGAAACCTCATGAGGCAGGTTAGGGTAGAGGGAAGGGAAAAACATGGACCCTGAAGTCATCGGTCCTGATCTTGAGCCCCAGCTAGGACCCAATTGCCATTTTGTGAATTTGGGGAGATATTTCAACTTCTCAGGGCCTTAGTGTCCTCATCTTTAAAACAAGGACCTCTTTAGAGTGGTGAGAACTAAAGGAAGTGATAGATGTTGAGGACATACAGTGGTGCTTGGCCCATGGTCCTGGAAGAGTGCCCAGGGGGGAGAAACTGAGGCCTAAAGAGCTAGCTCAAAAGGACAAAATGAGTAGGACCCAGAGAAAAGTCAGAAACACTTCTTCTTCCAACTAAAAGTTGATATTATTTTTAAAAAGGATGTATTTTCTGGGGGAAGTTTGTTTTCTCTTTCCAGTAGTCTTAGCCATCACTGACTCTGCTTCAGCCATTCTGGAGCAAGGAGCAATTCCTGAGCTTGGGGTCTCGGAGTTCCAGGCAGGCTATGAATGCCACTGGTATGTATGTCAGCATTTTTACCTTTAGTTTGGTTTGTTTTAGAAAACAAACCCTTGCTTTATACATGCTAGTCTAGCCTTATCTCTGAGCAGCATCCCCAATCCAGCTGTCAGTATCTAATGGCGAAAGTGACTTGCTCAGGCAGTGTGGGCAGCTTCTGTCTCCCACCTCTGCAAGCTATAATTACCCAACCTATGACATTGACCTCTGCCTCCTCTTATTAGTACTATAATTTTAGCTCTCATGCCAGGCCAAGCTGTGGGAAGAAAGTTCAGGCTTGAAGGGAAGTAGAGGAGAAAACAGCTCTTCCCACCGATCTGTTCTATTTTTCTCCATCTTACTTGGTTCTATACATGTTTAAAAATCTTTTTTAGTTACTGCGAATCAAACCCAGGGCCTCACTCTTGATAGTGCTCCACCATTAAGCTACATCTCCAGCCCTCTTCTCTCTTCTTGGGACAGAGAACCTGAATTATTGGGAAATATCAGTGAATTAACATGTAGAAGAGGTTTGCATGGGGCCTGGATCATGGTAACTATTAGTACACTGTATCCTCATCCTTCGAAGTTCAAGTTGGACGTCACGTCATCCAGAAAGCATTCTGTGACTTTCCCGGGCTGTTTGATGCCCAATATTCTGTACATCCCTGGTACCACTAATCACTGTTATAATTGGTCCCATTATTTGTCTTTCTCCCATACTCAGCAGTGAGCCCCAAGGAGGGATTGTTCCATTCCTTGTTCAGTGTTGTATTCCCAATCTGGCTGGCTCAGGGGTGACCATGTATTTTATGTGAAATGATTGGGATTAATGAGAGCTGGAGCTGGTGCTGGAGCTCTGGGACTAGGTCTTCTTCAGCTCTGCCACTCACATGCTACCCCTCAGATAAAAGGTTGCTCAAGTAGCCCCTGCCTCATGGGCTAGTGTAAAGAGCAAACGAGACCCTGCATACCACCTGGCACACCGCAGGTGCTCCATGAACATTTATTGTTGTTCTAAAGTTCCAGATTAAATACCTGCTACTTTTCCAGGTCTCTTCTGGTTCTTCCAAACCTAAGGAGCTTCGGTTCTTGCTGTGGATTCCCAATGCCCCCAACATGTCCCCTAACACACTTCTGCAAATGTTGCCACCTACAAGTCAAGAAGAGAGGCTTCAGAAGAAAGAAGTCTGGCCTCGATCTTAGATTTTCAGCCTCCAGAACTGTGAACAAAATAAATTTCCAGGGGCTGGAGAGGTGGCTCGGCAGTTATGGCGCTTGTCCATCATGTGCAAGGACTCCAGTTCAAACCCCAGCACCACAGACACAAATAAGTATTGGACCAATGAAGACCACATGAAAAACTAAATAAAAATTGATTCTGTCTCTCTCTCACACACACTGTCCCTCTCTCTTAAAAAAAATAAATAAATTTCCATTGCTGAAGAAAAAAAATCTATTTCTTCCCTGACCACTTAAAAAATGAATTTAAAAACAGAACAATGTCTGTAGTTGAGATGATGGTGTTTTACCAGTTTTTTGAATTAATGGTATAGTAAATGTACACTATAACATTAATAGTATATGTATACTATAACATTTATATATATATATATTGTCATTGAAATAAGCTGAACAAAAGGTATGTGGGACTCTATTTTGTGCTATTTTTAAAAGAGAGGTAGAGAGAAAGAGAGAATCAATTTTATTTATTTTTCCATCTGGCTTATGTTTCTCCAATACCTAGTTGTATATGTGGTGCTGGGGTTTGAACACTGGTCCTCACACATGCCAGGCAAGTGCTCCAACTATTGAGCCACTGCTCCAGCCCTCTACTTTGCACTATTTTTACAATTTGCTGTAAGTCAATGTCTATACAAGAGCTTGTTTATTAATGTTTTTATAATATTAAGATTGAGGCATCAGCCTTGACTTGCTCTGTCATTATGCATGTGATCATGATTATGTGGCAATGATTCCCTCCTATATGTTTGACTTTGTTGAAGGAATTAAAAAAAAAAAAAGATTGAGGGGCTGGAGCAGTGGCTCAGCAGTTGGAGTGCTTGCCTGGCATGCACTAGGACCCAGGTTCAAACCCCAGCACCACATACACAACTAAGTGTCAGAGAAACAAAGGCCACTTGAAAAACCTAAATAAAGTTGATTCTTTCTTTCTCTCTCTCACTTTCTCCCTTAAAAAGAAAAAAAAAAAGATTGATAACAACTTCAGTGTACAAACTTAGGAGATTGTTTAAGAAAATAGCAATTGGGCCTTGAGCGGTTATGGCCCTTGCCTGGCATTTGTAAGGATGTGGGTTCAAACCCCAGCACACGTACACAATGAAGTGTCAGAGCAACAAAAGCCACATGAAAAATTAAATAAAATTCTCTCTTAAAAAAAGAAAGAATAGGGAATCCAACATGGCAACCTGAAGGGAGGTAGCATTTTCTGAGGCTCCGGGTCTGCTTGGAAAAATCCCACTTCATCTTCAATTTTCCAAGAGAGACCCTACTATCTGAAGAAATAGACACAATTCAAAATGGGCACTGGCTTGCTATCATAATACACTGTGATGGCAAAGCTAATAATAACTTCAAATTGTATGATTCTTTTCACAACAGGGAGATGACTCGCTAGGATACTTGGAGGCATAGGCTGGGGGACAGGGTGGGGGGAGGGCTTAGGAAAATCACCTAGGAGACTGGAGGAACCGAATATAGGGGAATCATCTCAGAAAGTGATGTCTGACCTCCACGAGATATCCATTTAACTCAGCGGTTCTTCTTCTGGGGGTAACAGCAACATAGGGAACCCCAGCTGGGCATCCATGACATGGCATTAGCCCTAGATAACTAACTATATATTCACTTGTTCTGAAATATTTGATAATGTTTCCCCCTCAATTGTAACTCTATATCATCTAATAAATAATTTT
>PVKS010042597.1:0-15340 GCA_004027875.1 Aplodontia rufa | reverse complement strand
AAAAAAAAAACAAGAAAAAAGAAAGAAAGAAGAAAAAAAGAGAAAAAAACTGTATAAAAAATTTAAAAAATAAAATATGCTAAAGTAAAAAATAAGATAAAGTAAGAGTAAAAATTAGAAAAAGATAATGAAATACAAAATAAAAAATTTAAAAGCTAAAAAAGTAAAAGAAAATAAAAATAACAAATAAAAAATTCTTAATGAAATCTTGTATCTATAGACAATGAGGGCATCTCTGGAACCTCAATGTGAATGTCTCTCAGTCTGTGGCCCCCTGCGGGCTGTCTCCCGGTACAAGTATGGCTCCCCACAATGTGCGAGCTTGGCAGATGAGTGTTTTACTTAGGGTAGGGACTGGTTCAGCAACAGTACCCAAGGCTCTGCTCGCATCCGCAGTCGCTGCTACTGCTGCTTGCTGCCCCGCCCCTGCAGCCGGTGCGGACTTGTGACCAGCGAGCGCTTGGAACGGAGCGTAAAGGGAGCCGTCAGCGTTTCTGGTCAAACAGGGAAAGTTCTCCTCATTCCAACAGACGCTCCGTAGCCCCGACTTTGCAGCCAATGGGAAGAGCGACTGGGCCCCCCAGGGGGGCCTGTTCAAGCACAGCTCTCACCCCTCACAGAGTACGAGGTTGGCGGGGGTCTGATTAGTTATGGACAGGATGGGTTTAGCGATGAAATCTATATTTCTGCTCAGACTTGCTGGATAGGCGCTGCCGCTTGTGTTCCCGCCCCTGGAGCCGGTCGGGAATGTGACCAGGGAGCCGCGGAACGGAAGGGAGCCGTTCCTGTTCTTGGTAGAACTGACAAAAACTCCCTATCTCCTAAATCATAGGAATGCTCCGCTGATACCAAGCAAGGAGCTGTACGCAGCAATCCTGGTGGGGCAGACAGAACTCTTTCTGGCAGGCTGTCCGCACTGGCAGCCTTCTGTGTCCCTGGCGGGAGGGGAAAATCCCCCCCTTCTTTTTTTTTTTTTCTTCTCGCGAAACTCCTAAGACTCAGCTCCTTATAAAAAAGCTTTACAAACTAGTAGTAGACAATCAAATATAGTTTCCCCTGGACACACCTTGGAAAATTGTGGATGCAGTGGATTTTTTCCCAAGCAGACCCTGAGCCTCAGGAAATGCTGTCACTCTTCAGGTCGCCATGTTCCTCTCCCTCCTTTCTATATTGAGCACCTGTCTGCAGCCTTGGAAAATATGTGAATTCATCAAAAACATGAAAAGGAAATTTTAACATCAATTCTGAGTACTGAAAATCATTGAAATCAGCGTCTGGAACAAATATTTGCATTTCCATGTTCACTATAGCACTATTTACAATAGCCAGAATATGAGTTAACTGAGGTGTCTGCCAGTGGATAAATGGATACAAAAATGTGCATATTCACACATCAGAATATCATTCAGTCATAAAAGGGTGAAATCCTGTCAGCTGCAGCAACACAGATGAGCCCGGAGGACATTATGTTATTGAAATAAGCCAGGCACAAAAAGACAAATATCACATAATCTCAGTCATCTGTGGAAGCTGAAAAAGAAGTAGAAAGTAGAACTGAGAATGCTAGAGGCTGGAAAGGATAGGGTGAGGAAGCACAGAAGGAGAATGGATAACAGGTACCAAAATACAGCTGGAGAGGAGGAATAAGACCTAGTGTTCTGCAGCTTAGGAGGATGATTACATTCATAACTTGGTTCAGGCATATTATAGTGATGTTGGCTGTGAGTTCAGTGTTACTGATTCAGCAATATCTATTAAACCTGGTATCTCTAAACAGAAGCACACAAGGACCAAAGTTACAATTAATTGATTAAAAATGTGACTAGAGGCTCATTGGAAACGAAACCTGTTTGCACTCTATAGAACATGACTATGATAAATAAGCAAATCCAATTGTTTGTGTGTGTACATATACCTACTTATTCACACATTATTAATTTTGAATAATTAATTAAAAATAAGTAAACTTGGGGCTGGAGCAGTGGCTCATTGGTTACAGTGCTTTCCTGGCATGCGTGAGGACATGAGTTCAAACTCCAGCACCACGTGCACAGCAAAGTGTTGGTGCAACGAAGGCCACGTGAAAACCTAAATAAAATTGATTTTCTCTTTCTCTCTCTCTGTGTCCCTCTCTCTTAAAAAAAAGAAGTAAACTTACAGTAAATGAAAAACCAGGTCTGATGGGAAAGATGAATCATGATAACACTGTTCTTAGTTTGAGCTAGGGAAAATAAATATTACTTTTTGGAGTTGGAAAAAGGGTGATTTGACTTGCATTAGAATGAGGTTCAGGGGGCTGGAGTGGTGGCTCAGCAGTTACAGCACTTGCCTGGCATCCACAAAGATGTGGGTTAAAACCCCAGCTCCACCTACACAATGAAGTGTAGGAGCAACAAAAGCCACATGGAAAACTAAATAAATTGATTCTCTCCTTTCCTCTCACTGTCCCTCTCTCTTTAAAAATAAAGAAAGAATGAAGTTCAGGAACTGGGCAAAGCTTCTCCTAGTAAGATCACAGCAAAGTAGAGAGAGTGATTGGAGGACAAGCATGGGTAATCATTTAGGTTTTCCTGGCTTCTGCCACATGTGGGAATGGTGTAATACTGGGTCGAAACTACATTATTTGAGGAGATTAGTCTAGATTTTAAAGAAGGCAAGAAGCTCAGAGAATACAGGTGGAAGACTGCACCTCTCTGTGATCAGAAGTTGGAACTCTTGGGCCAGACTTCCAGGGTCCAAACCTGGGCTCTGCCATGTTTTGACGGGCTGCCTTTCCCCAAACCTATTTCCTTTTCCTGAGCACCCAGGCAGATACCTAAATGTGATCCAATAACAGTTCTAATAGTAGGATGTGAACAGGAGTGAAGTGCACCACACCCAGGGCTGCTTCATCATGCTCCATACACAGTCCATGGTGGTCAGAATGTTGGGTCCACCAAAGATGTCCACGTCCTAACTCCTAGAGTCTGTGTTTGTGTGTTATGTATATGGCAAAGGAGAATAAGTTTGCAGATGTAATTAAGCTTTCTAGAAGATTATTTTAGATTATCTGAGTGGACTTGTCATCACAGGGCTCTCTCTATGTACACATTTATATCTATTATGGGGGGAAATATAGAAGAGTCAAGACACTGGGGTGGGGGTGATATGGGGATGATTCTGGATTAGGATCAGGGGCATATCACATTGTTACTTTATATGCATTTTTGGTTGTACAACAACACAACTCCTCAATATAATTTTAAAAAGTAGAAGAAGGAGGCAGAGGAAATACCCAGAGAGGTGGCAGCATGAGAAAGACTTGGCCTGACATTGTAATTATGTGGTGTGGGGTGGCCATGAACCCAGGAAAGCAGGAGGCCTTTAGAGGCTGCAAAAAGCAAAGAAGTGGATTCTTCCCTGGAGTCTCCAGCATGAAACGCAGCTCTGCTAACACCTTGATCATTGCCCAGGGAGACCTGTGTCTGTTTTCCGATCTGCAGATCTAGAAGATAGTATGTTAGTTTTGTTTTAAGTCAATGGTAATTTGTCATAGCAGTAGTAGGAAATCAATATGCACTGCAACCTTGAATTTGTGTTGAAGAGGTCAGAACTAACAGGCAGGAGGAGTCTAGGTCCTTGTGGTAGCTTTTGGAAAAGAACTGCCAACTAGTCCAAACACCAGCCTTTATGCACACAGAAGATAAATTTCAATTATATTAACCTTTACGCCTTTTGGAGTTACTTTAGCATTGTAAGTTAGTGTTACCTGGGTTTAAGCACTTTATTGAGTTAACTTCATTACCTTGTTTTCCTCTTTTGTAACACATGGTGCAATATTACAGAGGCTGGTTTTGCTCACCTCAAATTTATCTTGAAGTTAAAGATATAATTTCTAGTATGATGCAGGTATTTGATTTTCCAGAATTCCTTCCTTCTTGTTGCAAGGATTAAATGAGTTGCTATGTAAATCACTTAGAATGAATATTGACACATATTTTGTCCTATTAAAGTGTTACTTACTGTCATTACAACCCAGAGATGTAAGGAAAAAGGTGGAATTTGTGGAGGCCAATGAATCAGCATAGGGTTTGCAATGGATACGGCAGGAGCCAAATTTTATAAAAATACTCATGTAGTGGGAAATTTACTGTCTAGAACTGACCTGCTCTTATCTTTTGGTTCAGAAAGATGAGGAGTCTTGGTGCTTTGATTATTTAAAATATAGACAGTTTGCCCCATATTGTCCTCTAAACAGAATGTACCATATTGTCCTTCTTTCTCCTCTTTTCTTTTCCCTTTTATATAATAACGCTTTCTTTCTTCCCTTTTTGGAACTTTTAAATATACAAAGTTACTGGGATCATAAAAGCAATTTCCTCTCTTATAGATAATACATTCTTAGAAATGTGAAGAAGTAGGAACTATGAAATCCCAACACTAAAAATGCAAATTAAGAAAAGGAGCACATGCATTTAAAAAGAAATAAAAGGAAAACATTATTATTATTATTTGCAATGTTGGGTTTGGACCTAGGGCCTTGATCATGCTAGGTAAGTGCTCTAACACTGAACCACACCTCCAGCTCCTAAAAGGATTTATTAAGGTAAGCTTGACTTCATATTACAAATAGAAAATTTAAGAAAGATTTACCAGGGAAGCATCAGTGGTTTTATAGTTCACTTCCTCTTCCTTAGTTACTATAGCAACAGTCAGGAAAAAATAAACCAAAGATGCATCAAACATGGTCATCAGAATTCTAAGCTGTCTATCTTCTCACAGGTATTGAATAAATTCAGTGTCCCAAAAGCATAGCTTCATTATTATCTTTCAACAGATGATTATTCTTCAAAATAAAATGAAAAAACAGTAGATAAAGAATGAAAATTAATTAAAATGCATTATTTTTCTAGGCTTTAGCATTTTCCATGGAAAATTGTTTTTGAAAATTTGATATTATTCTAATACCTCAGAATTTGGTCCTTTGCTCTCAATTCCTTCATGTCTCTCTCTTAAGCTTCTGGAAGAAGTTCCAAATTCCGCTTATTATGTGTCAGACAGTTTTACATCTCTGTTTCATTTGTCTTCCAGATTAATCATTTTTACCTTTCTTTTTCAAACCCCAATAATCATTCAGTTTTACTAAAATAAAGAACCATTTACCCTAGAGAAAAGTGAGGACACTTATTGAGGACGTGGAATTCCTCTAGTCAATTGTGAGTAATGGTTTCTCTCTTACAGAGAAATTAGGGTTGAAATTTATATTTGTACAAAATACTAATTTTACATGAATCATTCTGTGAATTTCAATTATTGTAACCAATATATATTCAAGTTTTAGTGGTACATTATCTTCTCAGGTTTAAAGATGAGAAAGCTGAGGGACATGGGAATTTTTTTTTTTTTTAAGAAAGAGGGGACAGTGAGAGAGAGAGACAGAGAGAATCAATTTTTATTTAGTTTTTCATATGGCTTTCGTTGCTCTGAGACTTCATAGTGTACATGGTGCTGGGGTTTGAACTCGCGTACTTGTGCATGCCAGGCAAGCGCAGTAACCCCTGAGCCACTGCTCCAGCCCGACATGGGAGTTTTTACTTGTCTAAAATCACAAAGCCAGCCAAGGCAGAATTTGGTCCCAGGCCTTTGAATTTCCGTGCCAGGGTTCTCTGCATTGTACCAGCTGACACTGCTGTATGCTGAGGTAAAGTCTGCATGTGGAAACCCTGTGGTCACACTGTGCTTCAGTCTGTATACTGACTGTAGCATCAGCCAAGGAAGTGGAGATTCCACAGAAAGGTCAGAGAAGAGTCATGTGACTACTAAATGATCAGATATTAGAATTCATAAGAGAGACCAGAAGATGCAGTCAGATTAATGGTCTGCCAAACGATGCTTGTGCCTCTGACAGTGGCTCCGAGGCACATTTTATGAAAGGACATGTTTGCGTTCCATGACATTAACTTCAAAAGGTTATGGTTGTAGCTGAAAAACTTTCTAACTTCCGTTAGTCGATTTGTGGAATCATCCATGAATTCTTCAAAGAACCTATATTTTGCCTTTTATTTAATGGTCCATAATACTTTTGGGTCTCATAAGTATACTGCATCAAGTCATTTTTATATGTCCTAAAAAATATCATTTACAAACATAACTATAGTTGTGGAGCACTTGTCTGGCATGTTGGAGACCCTGGGTTCAATCCCCAGCACTGCAAAATATAAAAACAGAAGATAAAACAAAAAGAACCTTAATGATGGGATAAAAATGCACTGTCATTGTGGTATGCTAATAACAACGTGAACTTCACACACAAGTGTTAAGTCAAATTTTATGCACTACTAATCAGGCCCCAAATACTCACTGTCCCCCTATAATTTATCTCATCTTGTTTAGGTGTCTTAATTTATACTGAAACCCAAGTGGGGCTGTCCAGCAATGGACTTAGGCATGCCTACTTGAGATGCCCCAGCTCTCCTTCCACTTAAGATGGTTTCTCAGATGAGCGCCACGTGAGTAAACAGCCTTCTTAGGCAACTCAGAGTGTCATTCCTTGCAGAGTAAATTTCTTCCATCTCATGTGGCCCCTCTCTTTTCCATCCACATGTTGAGGCAGACTTGGGGTGCAGGAAGATCTCAGATACCCCTTTGGCACTCTGGGGACCAGCTCCTACTCCAGTGGAGCTGTGTCATCCTGATTGTACATTGACCTCTGACCTCGCCAGTGAGCCTATGTCTTATGCTCTGTTCTGAGAGTCTGGGCGGTGCTTGGTGACTGTTCCAGGGATTTAAACCAGGTCTCCACACTCAGTCTCAGCAACTCTGCAGATCCACATAGATGTGACTGTGAGCCCTGGTCTGACAGCCCTTGATCACATTGCTCGTTGATATAGAATTTCAACCTAGCACAGGAAATTCCCTACGGGACCCTGGCATTTCTGCATGACTGTGAGCAAGGCACTAGTAATTCTTTTCAAGGGACTTGGGACACACACGGTCTTGAAAGGTAGAGATGCTGTCTCTCTCTGGAGTAGAGAGCAGCACGTTTACTGCTGCTTCTGAGAGTTCGCTTCCTTGCGGGTGTGCAGTCATCATCCACCCTTCTAGTGCTTTCCTGTGGGACAGGGGCTTGAGGAGCCAGCACAAGAGATACTGATGCTCCGGCTGCTGTTCTTCTGTTGCTGTGACTCATAACCCATCCTTCATCTCCATCCCAGGAGTTTGGTGTCCTCTTCCAGCATCTGTGAAACAGTGGCAACCTAACATGTTAGCTTGCAAGTCAGATAAAATCTCAGACCCTTCTCAGTTCTCAGCATACTCCTCACAGAGGAGACGCCCTGGCAAGCTCACAGCCAGCTCCTGCACCTTTCTTCTGAGTGACTAGAAAGTGCTGTCTCTGTTCTCCTCTCTGTCTAAAGATGCCACACCACTATTCCTACCCTGCTATGAGCTACCTGGCTATGTCACCACAGGTGCAGGATGACAGGGTCTCACCTGAGCCAATGGGAAGGGCAACTTCTGGCTCATTGGGTAAACTTGACTCTTGACTTATAAAATGAAGTGTGTCATTTAGTATCATGTGTTAAATCCAGATAAGGTGTAATGTTATACAACATAATACTTTCTAGAGATATTGTGGGAAGGGGAAGGGAAGGATAAGGGTGGATAATTGGGGTGGCACTCCTGGGGGTAATTCTAATATCCAGAAACTATACACATTTTATATTTTGTTAAAAAAATGAAAATAAAATTTGTTAAGCTAAAAAAAATAAAAATGACACTCTCTTTTTCCTTTCAACTAAGTCTCCTTTATCAAGATTGTAACATGACTTTGTGCCTTTGAGTACTATGTATGTGATGAAAAGCTGTAACTAATTATTGCATGTGTATTCTTGCTCAAAAGATCTTAATTCTCCTTGAGTGGCTCAATGGGGTCAAGAATTTTAATACATTAAAAATATCATCTGTAGCATACATACATATTTGCAAAGATAGATTTCAAATAGACAACTTTGGGCTTCCTTAACCTGTCTTGGAGGGCTGGAGCAGAGGCCCCACAGTTATGGTGCTTGTCTGGCATGCACGAGGATGCAGGTTCAAACCCCAGCACCATGTACACAATGAAGTGTCAGAGCAATGAAAGCCACAAGAAAAACTAAATGAATTTGATTCTCTATCTCTCACTGTCTCTCTCTCTTAAAAAAGTCCTGTTGGATGAAGTTAGTTCAAAGTCTCTGTTATGGTTTGATATGAGGTGTCCCTCAAAACCTCATGTGTGAGACAGCACAGAACATTCAGAGAGAAAAGATCATCTACACACACTGTCATTCCATTCATCATAAGGACATGCTTCTTCCATCTGCTTCCTCTTCCCTAATAGTTCCTTTCTACTTTCAGGTCTTCTTTCCCCCACTATGTTTCCACATATGAGAGAAAACATATGATACTTATATTTCTGTATCTGACTTATTTTGTTTACATGACTACTTCCAGTTCCATTCATTTTTCTGCAAATAACATAATTTCGTTCTTCTTTATGGCTGAATAATACTCAACTGTGTATTTTCTTTATTCATTTGTTATGCTTTGAGTATGAAGTATCCCCCAAAGACTTATGGGTTGAAGATTTGGTTTTCAGTGCAGCAATGTTTGGGGTGGGGAGGGTTTGTGGAAGAGATTGGATCAAAAGGGCTTTGACTTCATTCAGGGATAAACCTGTTGATAGCATTATTGGGAGGTGATGGACCCTGTAGGAGGTGCTGCCTAGTTGGAGGAAGTAGGTTCCTGGGATAAGCCCTGGAAGGATATTTCTTTCACCCTTAGTCCTCCTCTCCCTCTGTTTCCCTGCTGCCATGAAGTGAGCAGCTTTCCACCATCACACCCTCTGTCAAGATGTTCTGTCTCACTTCCACTTCCAAGCAATGGAGTTGGCCGGCCATGGATTGAAACCTGTGAAACTGAAAGCTAAAACAAATCTTCCCTTCTCTAAATGGATTTTCTCAGATATTTTGTCAAAGTGACAGAAGATGACTATGTTATTCAGCTTTTCATCACTATGCCTAAAATACCTCAAAAGAAGGAGGAAAAGTTTGTTGGCTCATGTTTTAGAGGTCTCAGTCCATGTCTGGCCAATTGCATTGCTCTGGACCTGAGGTGAAGTAGAACATCACGGTGGAAGAGTGTGGAGGAGGAAAACTGCTCACCTCCTCATGTCCATGAAACAGGGAGGGAACGTAAAGATGGATGCAACAGGGGACAAGACATATTCCCAAGAGCATTCCTGCAGAGACCTAATTCCTCCCGCAATGCCCCACCTACCTACAGTTCCACCCAGTACAGTGGTCCTTGCAATTATTCACCAATCAAATGGATTAATCTATGGATTAGATCACAGCTCTCATAACTGAATCATCTCACCTCTGAACATTTCTGGATTAACACAAGAGCTTTTGGGGGCACATCCTATGTAAACCATAACACTGACTAACACACCATCTGTTGATGGGCATTTAGGTTGATTCCTTAACTTGGCTATTGTGAATAGAGTCACTATAAATATGGACATGCAGGTACTGCTTTTGCATGCAGATCACATTTCCTTTGAGTATATACCAAGAGGTGGGCTAGCTGTATCATAGTTCTATTCTTAGTTTATTGAGGAGCCTTGATACTGTTCTCTGTAGTGGCTGATATAATCTAGCTGTCTGCCTATAATGTGTAAGGGTTCTGTTTCCCCACTTCTTTATCAGTATTCTTATTCTGATTTGGTGGGATGGAATCTCAATTAAATTTTGATTCTTCATTTCCCTGATGGTTAAAGATGTTGCATATTTTTTCATATATTTATTGGCCATTTGTATTTCTTCTTCTCTGCTGTCCCCCCCACAGTTCTGGGGATTGAACCAGGGCCTCATGCTTGCTAGGCAAGTGCTCTACCATTGAACTACATCCTCAGCCTTATAGTTCTTTGTTTGAAAAGTGTTTGTTCAGATTTTTGCCCCTTTATTGATTGTATTACTGATTTTGTTGTTAATTTTTTTGAGTTCTTTATATGTTCTTGATGTGAATCCTGTCGGATGAATAGCTGGTAAAGGTTTTCTTCCTTCTGTTGATGGTTTCCTTTTTTGTATGAAAGCTTTCAAAATTTGATGTGATCCTGTTTGTCAGTTCTTGCTATCAGTTTCTGAGCTATTAAAGTTGGATTCAGGAATCATTGTGCTAATCCTGGATTTCCCGTTTTCCTCTAGTAGTTTCAATGTTACAGTTCTTATCTTAAGATCTTTGGTGCATTTTGAGTTGATTTTTGCACAGGGTGATAGAAAAGGATCTTGGTTCAGTAAGTGTAGAAATCTAGTTTTCCCAGCACAATTTGTTGAGGAGGCCGTTTTTTTCTTCAGTGAATGGTTTTGGCACATTTTATTGAGAATCAGGTGGGTGTACGTGTGTAGGTTTATTCCTGGGTCATCTGTTCTGTTCCTTTGGTTTATGGTCTGTTTTCTGCCAATGCCATGCCCTTATGTTACTAAGGCTCCCTGGTAAGTTTTGAAATCAGATATTGTGATACCTCCAGCATTGCTCCTTTTGTTCAGGATTCTTTTGGCTATTTGGGGCTTTTATTCTTCCATCTGTATTTTAGGATAGTTTTATTCCTAGTTCTGTAAAGGAAGTAATTGGTTTTTTTGATGGGGATTGCAATGAATCTGTAGATTATTTTTGGTCTTATGGCCATTTTAATGATATTAATCCTCCCCATACATAAGCTTGGGGAGTCTTTCAATCTTCTAGTGTCTTCTTCAGTATTTCATAATTTTCATTGTAGGAGTCTTTCACATCATCAGTTAGGTTTATTCCTAGGTTTTTTGTTTTATGGTAGCTATTATGAAAGGGATTGTTTTCCTGGTTTCTTTCTCAGTGAGTTCTTTTGTGATGTATGGAAATGCTATTGATATTTAAATGTTTGTATCATGCTGCTTTACTCAGTTTTCAAATCAGTTCTGAAACTCTTTCAGTGGAGCCTTTGGGGTTTTGTAAGCATAGGATCATATTATTTGCATTTGGGATAATTTGACCTTCTACTTTACTACTTATATCCCTCTTAATTCTTTCTGCTTGCTCTGGCTAAAATTTCAAGTAAGATATTAAGAGTGGGCATACTAGTCTTGCTCCTGATTTTAGAGGAAATACTTCTAGTTTTTATACATTCAGTATGATGTTGACTATAGGTTTATCATATGTGGTCTTTATTATGTTAAAGTATTTGTTCAGGGCTTTTATCAACAAGGATTACTGAATTTTATCAGAGGCCTTTTCTGCATCTATTGAGATGATCAGGTGATTTTGATTCTTGGTTTTGCTTCTGTGCTGTATTGCATTTATTGGTTTGCATATCTTGAACCATCTTTGCATCCAGGAATGGAACCACGTTGATCATGGTGTATGATCTTTTTAATGTGCTTTTCAATTCTGTTTGCAAGTGTTTTGTCGATGATTTTTTCATCTGTGGTCATCAGGTATGTTGATTTATAATTTTATTTTTGGTGTGTGTGTGTGTGTGTGTGTGTCCTTATTGGCCAGGGTAGAGTGAGTTTGGAAGGGTTCCTTCTCTCATTATTTTATAGACTAGCTTCAGGAGCATTGGTATTACTTCTGCTTTAAAAGTCTGATAATTTTCAGCCATGAATCTGTCTGGTCCTAGACTTTTCTTTGTTGGGAAACTTTTTATTATCACTTTAGTCTTATTGCTTGTTGTTGATTTACTTAGTTTTTTAAAAAATGCTTGCATCAATTTTAGTAGGATATATTTGTCTAGAAATATGTCCATTTTTTTCTAGATTTTCCAATTTATTGCCATGTAATTTTTCAAAGTATTTCCTAATGAAACTATGGATCTCAGTAGTACCTGTTGTATTATCTAGAATGAGATAATTCTCAAACAAAAGCAATTGATGTATTCTTAGATGTTGAAGATGAGCCTTGATGACCAAACTCACTGGAAAGATTTTAAGCACACAATATTTGCTGAGTAATTCTGAACAGATGGATTGTGTTGGGGCTAAAGGAAAGTAAGAGGAGTCTTTTTCTGGTCTTAGAGCAAACTTTGTGGGTTCAATTTTACAGAGCATTAGTATGATATCATTCTAGCTGTGAGAGAAAGTTTTGTTTTCTTTTAAATCCAGGAGTCAAGTTGTAGTAAGTCATAATTGCATATAAAGTAACAATATGATATGTTTTTGATCCTAAACCAATTTACCTCCACATCTCTTGATTCTTCTATGTTACACCCCTATAACAGATATATATGTTCATATATATATATATATATAAATATATGATTGTGAATTTTCCTGAACTAAATGATTGCATAAGTATTATTTGACTTCTTAGAGGCTGGTAAAGAGTATGCTACATTGGTGATTGTCTCCCTAGATCCCTCCATATCTTCCTTCTCACTGCCATCCTCCCACGCCACCTCATCCCTCTCTTCTCTACAAGTCTGTTTCCCCTAGATTATGTGTTGTGTTGCCCTTGGTAGGTTTCATACATGAGTTTGACTACTTTCCCCCCCAAGCCTGAGTTTAACTCTAGCCTAAACAAATAAGGGAAACATTTGACCCTTGACTCTCTGGGTTTGACTAACTTCACTCAGCATGATTTCTTCCATTGCCATTCATTTACCTTCAAAGGGCACAATATCATTATTTCTAATAGCTGAGCAGGATTCCATTGAGTGTGTGTGTGTGTGTGTGTGTATGTATACATACACACACACCAGAGCTTTTGGATCCATTCATCCAGTGAGAGGCATCTGGGCTGATTCTATAATTGAGCTATTGTAAATTGAACTGCTACGATCTTGCTGTGTCACTGTAATGTGCTACTTCTAACTCCTCTGGGAAAATACCCAGAAGTGGAATAGATGGTTCACATGATGGATCCATCCCTAATTTTGGAGGATTCTCCACACTGCTTTCCACAGTGGCTGTACCAGTCCGCAGTTCCACCAATAGTGTGCTACTCTTCCTATCTGCCCACAACCCTTCCAGCATTTGTTACTATTTGTTTCCTTCATCTTTGCCAGTCTGACTGGAGTGAGGTGAAATCTTAATGTAGTTTTGATTTGTATGTCTCTGATTACTAGTGATTTAGAACACTTTCTCATATTTATTGGCTTGCTCAACTTCCTCTTTTGAGAAGTTTCTGCATAGCTCTCTGGCCCATTTAATGATTGGTTTATTTGTGTTTTTGATATTAAGTTTGTTGAGTTCTTGTAAATTTTGGATATTAGCCCCTTGTTGGAGGAATCACAGGCCATGGTCATCTCCCATTCTGTGGGTTCACTCTTGACAGTTTTGACCCATTCCATGGCTGAGCAAAAGCTTTTTAATTTAATGGCATCCCACTCATTATTTCTTGATTTTAATCCATTCTATTTGGGAGTCTAGTTGAGGAAATCAATGCCAACTACCATATGCTGCAGAGTTGATCCTAATTTTTCTTCTAGTATTTGTAATGTAGCTGGTTTAATTCCTAGTTACTTGATCTGTTTTGATTTGATTTTTGTTCAAGGTGAGAGACAAGGATCTAATTCCAACTTCCTGCAAACAGCTATCTAGTTTGTCCAGCACCATTTGTTGAATAGGTTGTCTCTCTTCCATGTTATATTTCGACCTCTTTTGTCAAAGATCAGATGTTTAAACATTTGTAGATTTGTCTGAGTCTTCTATTCTATTCCATTGGTCTTAATTCCTATTTTGATAGCAGTACAATGCTGTTTTTGTTACTATAGCTTTAGAGTATAATTTTTAGATCTGGTATTAGGAAGCCAGCTGTTTCTTATTTCTTGTTCAGTAATGTTTTGGCTGTTCTGGGTTTCTTGTGTTCCAAATGAATTTGGAAATTTCTTTTTCTCCATCTGTAAAGAATGGCAATTTGGGAATTTCTTTTTATCTATCTGTAAAGAATGGCAATGGATGGAGATCGCATTGAATTGTATAGCACTTTTGGCAGAATGGCTATTTTAATTATATTAATTCTGCCGAATCAAGAACATGGCACATCCTTCCATCTTCTCAGGTCTTCTTCAATTTCTGTCTTCAGTGTTCTATAATTTTTACTTCCCTTGCTAGGTTAATTTCCAAGTATTTTATTCTTTTTGAAGACATTATAAATGGGACCAATTTCTTCTTCTGTCCTATTATTTTTAATGTATAGGAAAGCTATTGATTTATTTATGAGTGTTGATCTTGTAGCCTGTTACTTTGCCAAATCTATTTATAAGCTCAAGCAGTTTTCTGGTGGAGTTTTTTGGATCTTTCAGATATAGGATTGTGTTGTAAGCAAAAAGGGATAGTTTAACTTCCTCACTTCCTATTCTTATCCCTTTGATTTCCTTCTCTTGCCTTATTGGTCCAACTAGGGTTTCAAGGGTAATATTGAATAAAAATAGTGAGAGGGGCAGCCTTGTCTTGTTCCTGAGTTTAATGGAAACTAAATTTTCACCTTTCCTCTACTTAGTATTACACTAGCTGAGGGTTTGGCATATATGGCCATTACATAGTTAAGAGAAGTTCCTTTGTCTCTATCTTCTCTTGAGTTTTGAGCATAAATGGGTGCTGGATTTTATGGAAGGCCTTTTGTGCATTAACTGATATGATCATATGGGTTTTATCTTTAATTCTGTGTAAGTGATGAATCACATTTATTATTTTGCATATGTTGAACCAGCCTTGCATCTCTGGAATGAAGCCCACTTGATCGTGATGAATTATCGTCTTGATGTATTTTTGAATGTGGTTTGCTAGAACTTTATTGAGGATTTTTGCATTGATATTCATCAGTGATATTTATCTGTAGTTTTCCTTTTTTTCTGTGTCTTTGTTGTGTTTTGGTATTAGAATTATGGCTGTCTCATAAAAAGTGTTTGAGAGATTTCCATCTTTTTCAGTTTTTTGGAATAGCTTAATAAGTAGAGGTGTTAGCTCCTCCTCATAGATGTGGTAAAACTCAGTGGGGAATCCATCAGGTCCTGGACTTTTCTTCTTTGTTAGCCTTTTAATTGCTATCTGGATTTCAGTGCCTGTTATTGTGAAGTTTAGGATTTCAATATAGTCCTGTGTCAATTTGGATGTTGTATGCATCTAGAAATTTGTCCATGATTCCAGATTATTTAATTTAGAGGAGTATAGTTTTGGAAAATATGTTCTGACAATCCATTTGATTTATTCCCTTTTCACTGGTGATTTTGTTGATTGGCTTAAATTCTCTCTTTCTTTTAATGAGATTAGTTAGGGGGGTCTGTCAATTTTATTTATTTAGTTTTTAAAGAACCAACTCTTTATTTCATTGATTCTTTTTTTTTTTTTTT